>CAUYRH010104663.1:0-17129 GCA_963574655.1 Perodicticus potto
GAAACATTTAACACTGTCTCTAGCAATGGAGACAATGGGCAACCTTGCCTGATTCCTGATCTGAGTGGAAATGGTTTCAATTTAACTCCATTCCATATGATATTGGCTGTGTGTTTGCTGTAGATGGCCTCTATCAGTTTAGAAATGACCTATCTAAGCTGAGCTCTTTCTACATCAATCTTAATTTACCATTACACTGCTAAATTTGATTTATATTCTTACCTCAAATTTTAACTTCTGATATCTTAAGCCAAAAAATTCTGACATCTTGAGTATATAAAGTTTTGACATACCACACATTAACAAATTTGTTGGAATATTAGTTATATTGGAATCTTAAGATGATCTGCCTGTTGGCACAAGATGGTATGAATCAAGATTATCTCAGTATTATTGTACTAGTCTAGTTAACACTTTCTTCATATTGTTACTTGGAGTGATTATACATTTAATATTTTGATACTTAACCACTTTGTGGCTAATCAGGACTGTAAGCAGCCTGCCATTTGAATTAGAAAAGTTACTGTATTCTGTTTTTCTATAGATAATCTCAGTATTAAGAAATCCATAATATTTGTCAAACATCCCCAAATGAAAAACAAACCAAACCAAATGTTTTTGTTGGGATGGTGAAAAGCACTAAAATCAAAGAGTAAATTACTTCAAATTGGTATCTTTCAACTATAATTTCACTAAAGTTGTAGTTTGGAGCATTTTTATGTCACATTCTTCAAACTTATTTTTTCTTTATAGTGGTAAAATAGCAGTTATTTGATATTTTTCAAATATGAGTTGTTTTGTGCACAAACACAATTGTCTATCACTGAACATGTTATAGGAAAGTCTCAGAATGATAAGTTTACTTTAACTATTCTGTATTTTTGTGATACTGTAAATAAAAACCATCTTTGAAACCTGCTCTGAAAACTTCTATAATATTTTGAAATTTTAAATTAAAAAATTTTCAATTGTTATGTGCATAATTAAAAGGTTTTAAATGTTTTCATATGAATAGAGTCGTAACCATTTTCTCTCTATCATACATCAATCATAAACAGAAACTATCTGAATATAACATTAATTCTGGGAACTGAATTAATTATTATGACTGTCACTTTAATTGACAGCATAAATGATAATGTTTAGTATGAGACAGGAGAAAGTACAAGTGTTCTGGCTTCAGGCAGGTCTAGGTCGAATTCCTACCACTTACTAGCGTCATGACCTTGAGAAAATTATTTAAATTCTCTGAATCTAGTTTCTTTTCTTTTTCTTTTTTTTTTTTTTTTGAGACAGAGCCTCAAGCTGTCACCCTGGAGAGAGTGCTGTGGCATCACAGCTCACAGCAACCTCCAACCTCAGGGCTCAAGCGAGTCTCCTGCCTCCGCCTCCCAAGTAGCTGGGACCACAGGCGTCCACCACAACGCCTGGCCATTTCTTGGTTGCAGCCGTCATCGTTGTTTGGCGGGCCCGGGCTGGATTCGAACCCGCCAGCTCAAGTGTACGTGGCTGGCGCCCTAGCCCGTTGAGCCACAGGTGCCGAGCCTGAATCTAGTTTCTTATCCTTAAAGGGTAGATTCAAAATAATACATGTAAATTATAACTGGTATACATTAGGTGCTCAATTGTGACCACAATCATATGTAACTTAACATATGTAAGTTTTGTCATGTGAAAGATGCTTACATTTAATAAAGTTGAAGATTTTTTCCCCTTATTTTTTAGAAGAGTCTGGAAGGGTGGTGGTGTTAGGAAGAATTTTGGGTCTGTATGTGTCAGCCAGCTCTTGCCATAATATTAGTATGTAACAAACCACCTCAAAATGCAGTGACTAGCAACAATGGTAATTTATTGCCATTCTTCATGGTCTTTAGGTCAATAGATATATGTGATGTAGAAAGAAGCTCATTTGACTAGATGAGAGAGTAAGTAGGGCTCATCCCCAGGCTGTGCATTGGGTTCCAGTTGGCTTACTGTGTCCTTGTCCAGGGGTAAGTTGGGAGTAGAATCTACATGGGGGGAACTCTTATCATGATGGAGCTGCAGGTACAAAAAGCTGTCCAACCCATGTAAGCACATCTGCTAATTCTTTATTCAAAAGCAAGTGATAAGGTCAAATGTAGAGGAAAAGTGTACTCATGATGGGTTGGTTAGGAGAATAGCAAGTATTTGTGGAGTATTAAATTTTAGAGTATAGGGCATACAGGGAAGAATAAACATAGCTTAAGTCATCAGAATAGAAGAACCAAAAAGAGAGTGTTACTAGACTTTAGTCATAGTGCAGAAGAAATTGAATGAGATGAGGAATAGAAGAAACAAAAAGAGGAAGGAAAATGACAAGGCACTTGTGAGTACTGAAATATAGCAACACTAAAGAGATAGACATTCCAAAGAAAAATAAATTTAAAAGTGGCAGTTAGTTTTGGAAAATGGTTTGTGTATTTATCTATTATTACAAACAGAGACAAGCAGGATAAAGTTACATGTATTAAAATTAATTCTGTGTGTTCAACATTCAGACTTATTCAGGCACAAGTTAGTTACTGTTGCATCATCTCTGAGAAAGACATATTATTCATGCTATAAATATATGGTGAATTGAAAGGCAAGAAAGTGATGAGTTTAGATGAAACAAATTATTTCCACAAAATATCAAAACCATTTTGGCAATATCTGTTTGCATAAAACAGATATGCTTATATCTAAACATTGCTAATTAAAAGATATATCTGAACATTCATTATTTAATAAAATATGAGCCTTAGTTTTGCCTTTTTATTTATTTATTTTTTTAGTGACAGAGTCTCATTTTGTCACCCTCGGTAGAGTGCTGTAGCATCACAGCTCACAGAAACCTCCAGCTCCTCGGCTTAGGCGATTCTCTTACCTCAGCCTCCTGAGAAGCTAGGACTACAGGCACCCACCACAATGCCCGGCTACTTTTTGGTTGCAGTTTGGCCATGGCCAGGTTTGAACCCGCCACCCTTGGTATATGAGGACCTACTCATTGAGCCACAGGTGCCGCCTGAGCTTTAGTTTTGTTAATGTATATGTTGAAAAGCTTTTTGTTAAAAATCCTCATGTAAAAATATTTATTAATTTACTTTCCATAAACTCAAATTTTTTCTCCCAAATAGAAAAGATTAATATAATGTTATAGTAAACAAGTACAATTAATTTTCATTTATGTGTTCAATCAACAAATTGTCTAGACACTGAAAATGTGAAGATGAACTTAATGAGGATTCTGGTTTTAAAGAACTGCAGAGAAAAACATATAATATATAATTTTATTTATTTATTTTTTAAAATTTCAGATTAATATAAGGGTACATATGATTAGATTAAATTGTTTGCATTTGTTAGGTATGGCCTGGGTTATAGTTCAAGGTGTATCAGATACCCCTATAGTGTATCATATACCCCTATCACCCACAGATGATATGACCCATTAGGTGAGACCTTACTGAGCCTCCTTCCTACCCATTCTTGAATTTAACTCTGACTTTCACGTGGGTCTGCAGTTATTCATCTACTGATTTCAAATTAGTATTGAAATATTGAAACTTTTCCATTCTTGAGTTACTTTACTAAGGAGAATGTTCTTCAACTCCATCCAGGTAAATACACAAATATGTGAAGTTTCCATCTTTTATATGGCTGAATAGTATTCTATGGTTTAAATATACCACAGTTTATTAATGTATCCATGGGTTGATGGGCGGTTGGGTTGTTTGCACATCTTTGTGATGGTGAATGTTCTATAAACATTCAAGTGCAAATGTCTTTGTAATAAAGTGATTTTTTTTTTCCTCTGGGTGAACACTAGCAATAGGATTGCAGGATCAAATAGGTCTATTTTGGCTGTTGAGGATTCTCCATACTTCTTTCCATAAAGGCTATGCCAGTTTGCAATCCCACCAGCAGTGTGTAAGTGTTTCCTTCTCTCCACATTCACAACAGTATCTGCCCTTTGTGATGTGGGTTATTCTCACTGGAATTAGAGGATGTCTCAAGATAGTTTGGATTTGCATTTCTCTGATGACTAGGGGCAATGAGCATTCTTTCATATGTTTCTTGGTTATTCATCTGTCCTCTTGGGAGAAGGTTCTGTTCATGTCTCTTGTAATTTTAAACAATATGCTAGAATTAGTAATTGGAGAATATACAAAATATATAAATCATTTGTAATACATGGGAAGTTAAATAACTGTCAGTGTAGTGGTGTTTGGGTTGAGTTGGAAGGATAAAGAAAATTGGTTAGGAGAAAGGTTGATTGCTCCTTCTATCAGAGGAGCAATGTGGAAGAGCCAAGAGACAGAACAGATGATAGTGACATGGAAGTGAGCAATCCCAGGTGAGTGGAGTATCTATTTTGCATGGAAGTGGTGTTTCCACATGGTTGGAATGATGGATTGCAGTCAGAATTAGCAGATCAGGCTGTCTGCCTTTCCTGTAGCCTTCTCTGACTCTCAGTGGCCTCAAGATAACCAATTACTCTCAGTTGCACAAAAATTTTGAAAGCTGTCGAGAGTGTGAATTGAGCACACATGTAGGGAATCTTGGGACAAAAATATCATTCTTCAGAGAGGGAATGAAACAGATATAGTAAGAAACAGGAGTATGTGCCCTTGGGGTGGGTTGGTGGGGGGAGGTAGAGAAGACAGCTGACTTAAATCATGTTTCCCAGACTTTTATCCTGGGGTCTATGAGGGCCAGTGGCACTTTGGCTTTGGGCTCCTGAAGAGTCCCTTTTGTCTAAGTTAATTCACCTGTTATTAGATTCAACCAAACCCTCTTCCTAAATCAATTTTAAACCTTGGCCTTTGACAGGTGAAGGTGGAAAAAGATTTGCATTTTATAATAGTAACAGTAATATAATAACAACAATGATTATCGTTCACACTGAATGCTTACTTGGGTGACAATGTGCCTCATGAGCACACTTTTGGGGTATTACCTCACTGAATCCTTTGAAAAGTGATATTATTAGGTATTAAGTTAGGTATTATTATTAACAAACTAAACTGAAATATGAAGTGATCCAGTCCAATATAGAGTCTGTATGCCATTGAACACCTACTAGAAAGACTAATGTACTGGTTGTGAAGACAGGTGAGAGTCAGAAAATCCAGTTAGGAGGTGATAGTAACAGGGAATTCACGGCAGCCTGGACTGAGTAAGATGGACTGAATAGACCAGGATAGGGGCAGTGGAGGTTGTGGGAAAATGATAGGTTACAAAACGTTTAGGAAATAGACTCAACAGGAGCGAGTGAGAGAGAAAGAACAGAGTAGTCAAGAATTGCCCCCAGATTTCTGGCTAGAATAAGAGGTAGGTGGTGGTGCTGGCTCATATTCTGAAAGAGTGTGCAATTCAGTGGAGTCTCTGGATGTAACATTGTCTTTGGAGTTGTAATCTTTCCACGTCAGAATTTGAGCTGCCATGTTGTCCACTTGCCTTCTCCTTCCTCAGTTCTGAAAGAGTGTGCAATTCAGGGAAGTCTCTGGATGCAACATTTTCTTTGGAGTTGTAATCTTTCCATGTCAGAATTTGAGCTGCCATGTTGTCCACTTGCCTTCTCCATCCTCAGTTCCTTGCAGTCTTCCCTCCTTCAACCTCAATCCCAAACCCTGATTGATCCAGATTGATCAGCTCCCTATCCTTTCTTCTCCTTTCCCTTCCTTTCCCTTTTCCCTTCCCTCCATCTCTTTTTCATTCTCTCTCTCTCTTTCTTTGTTTCTCTTTCTCTCCTCTCCCTCCCTTCCTCCTTTCCTTCCTTCCTTCCTTCCTTCCTTCCTTCCTTCCTTCCTTCCTTCCTTCCTTCCTTCCTTTATCCTTTCTCCCTCCCTCCCTCCTTCCTTCTCTTCCTCATCATCATTATCTATCTTCTCCAAAATCTATTGTCTTTCTTTTCCCTCAGATGTTTAGACATTTGAAACCCCCTAAAAATGTTGGAGTTATACTTCACCCCACCCACTTTCTGTCCTTCTGTTTTGTCATCCCTCATTGAGGCAATGAATGGAGAATATTGTTCTAATATCTAGCAGAAAGGAGGAAGTAGCGAAAACAAGTAACATAAAGGATAATATTTATGTTTACTCATTCTGGATTATTTCAATAGGCTCCTGACTGTTCTCTATAATGAATAAAGGGATGACCCTTTTTTAAAATAAAAACCGTTGGCCAGGTGCAATGACTCATGCCTGTAATCCTAGCACTTTGGGAGGCTGAGGTCAGTGGATCACTTGAGCTTACAAGTTCAAGACCAGCCTGAGCAAGAGTGCAACCCTGTCTCAACTAAAAATGAAAAACTGAGAAAAGAGGATCGCTTGAGCCAAAGAATTTGTGGTTGCTGTGAGCTATGATGCCATGGCACTCCACTGAGGGTGACAAAGTAAGACTCTGTCTTATAAAGGAAAGAAAAATGAAATCAAAACTGTCTCCACCAGGAATTTGGAGTTTGTACCCTGACTGCCTCTACATGAATTTCTTTCTGAGCCCTATAGTCTTCTGTCAAGTCATGTATTCATTTGCAGTGCCCATGCCTTTTATTCTTTATTTATTGCACATCGTGAATATTTGGAATGGCTATAAATAGGGAGAATTTTGTTTGATCTAAAGTTTTTAGCTGTTGGAGAGTTTCAAATGGTTGTTCCAATCCTGTCTTCCAGAATCAATCAATCTTCTTTTGTTGTTCCTAATATCTAACTAGAGTTACCACCATCTTGATTTGCCCAGGATTGTCCTGATTTAAGCACTGTACACCTCTCATCCCTGGCTTCTCAGTCCCAGTCACAATGGAATGGTTGGTTACCCTATGTTCCTTCATGATTTTATCTATGCCTCATTTTTTTTTTTTCATTTCTCTCATTCCTATTGCTTAGGTTGAATCACAGAGTATTATCTTAAAAACAATTAGACAATCTGTAGAATGGAAGAAAATATCTGAAAACTGTGCATCTGACAAAGGACTAATACCCAGAATCTATAAGGAGTTTAAGTACCTCTGAAAGAAAAAAAAAAACATTAAAAAGGGGGCAAATGACATGAAATAAGCATTTTTTGAAAAAGATACATAAATGTTAAACAAAACATAAAAAATGCTCAACATCACTAATCCTCAGAGAAATGCTAATTAAAACCTCAATGAGATACCATCTTACTTCAGTCAGAATGACTGTTATTAAATAGTGAGAAAGCAATAAATGTTGGCACAAATGAAGTGGAAAGGGAATCCTCTGTTGGTGGGAATGTAAATTAACACAAGCTCTATGGAAAACAGTATGGAGATTTCTCAAAGAACTAAGAGTAGATCTACCATTCAATTAGTAATTACACTACTGGGTATCTACCCAAAGGAAGAGGAGACAATATATCAAAAAAAAAAATACCTGCACTCATAAGTTTATTGTAGCACAATTCAAAATTGCAAAGACGTGGAATCAACCCAAGTGTCCAACCAATGGGTGGATAAAGAAAATGTGGTATATATGTACCATGGAATACTCCTTACAAAAAATGAAATAATGTCTTTTGCAGCAACTTGGTTGGAACTGGAGCCCATTATCCCAACTCAGGAATGGAAAATGAAATACCACATGTTCTTATTTATAAGTGGAAGCTAGGGTTATGGGTATGCATTGTCATACAGAGTGAAATAATAGACATTGCAGACTCAAAAGGAGGGATTGGGGTAAGGGATTAAAAAAGTACCTATTGGGTACAGCATACACTATTTAGATGATGGATAGACTAAAAGCCCAGATTTCACCATATGTATATAATTATAATGAAACTTTACATATAGCCACTAATCTATTGAAATCAAAGGGGAAAAAATTAATTTATTATAGGACAAAGTCAGTTTAGAATAGTTGTTGCAACATATCCAATAGGAAAATAAATCATAAAACAATCTGGAAATTATTTATTTTTAGTCAGCCATAATTATTTTTTTAGTCATTCTCACTGACAAAAACTAAATCTGCTTTGTAAATTCCTATATTGTTATTTTAAAGAAGGTCCAGTTACTAATGACAATGTTTCTAACTGTCATTGTTTTTGTGTAGTTAAAAAAAAAAAAAAAAGCTCAACTGTTTTATTTATTTGGATTCATACTCATTTTTAAAATGTCTTACAGAAAATAGCATTGGGCCATGAAAACAATAACCCATATATTCTCCCTTATCTATGACTGAGAAGAGGTCTTTTTCATATGGAAGAATAACTTAAGTTTTCCTCATTTTATTCTAAGCTGCCTTTTCCCCCCCTTGGATTTTCAAACTGTTTCAACTCCTCATTTTTAGTTTATTGATAGGTTTTCTTTTGCCTGCTGAGGAGTTTATCTTATCTCTGTTTATAACACTCCTAGCTAACCTAGGCTTAAACTCATAAGGATTCTGCTTGCTCTTATCTTTATAAAAAACTTTGGCGTAAATTCGGTGTTGCCCTTCAAAGTAGACAAGTGGTTATTAGTGTTTGGTACTTGTTAATATTCATGTTGCCTTAGATGCTAACCATTCCAATGCTGCTTTCTGTTGTGGATTTTCCTCTATTTTAGGTATACTTCTCAATAAGAACAAAATTATGTAAACATTTTATGCCTTAATATGAATTGGCTAAACATATTTTTAGGTTGGCATTGTGTTTTGAAAGAAAATGCCTTTTATTTATATATGCTTTCTTTTTTCAAGACTACTTCATTAGAGAAGTCTATCAATTACCCATTCTTCCTGCTTCCTCCACTGTTAGCAATCTATAAAATCCCTAAAACTAACTGTCACATATTAGGGGCTGTAAAAGGACTTTGCAGTTTGTGATGGTTTAAAAACATGACCATAAACACTTTGAAATGTTCCCTTTGAATCTGGGTAGGCTGGTGACTTCTGACCAATAGAGAATGATAAAGATGACACCATGTGACTAGGCCATTAAAGATATGCAGCTTTTGTCTTATTTGCTGGAACACTTATTTTTGGAGTGCTGAGCTACTGTGCTGTGAGTCTGTCTTGATGAAGCCATGATTTGAGGAAGCTCAAGCTATGAGAAAAGCCTGCACATGGGCATTCAAGTTGACAGCCCCAGCTGAGCCCAGTCTTTTGAGAGTGTCTCCACACCAGGTACCAAACATGTGAGTGAATATGTCTCATCTAGATAATTGCAGCTCCAGGCATTTAAATGTTTCTGTCTGAGTTACCAGAAATCTTGGAGCAGAGCTAAAGCCATCCTCTCTGTGGCTTATTTAAATTTCTGATGTGCAAAAAACTATGTTATTCCAGCAAGTTTTGGGGTTTTTTTTGTACTGTGATATCTCTCAGTGTCACAAGTGACTAGGTTATTTAATTTCTACTTTTTAGTTATCTTTAGTTTCCTTATTTGTTATTGGACTTTTTGAGAATTAAATGACAGAATGCATGTAATAGTGCTTGAAGAATAAAGACTCAATTTGTAGTAGCCTTCGTTACTATTATAGACAATAATTATAAACATTTGTTCTGCTTTCATTGAGACTAATGGCTGCTATGTAAAAAATTGTGGCAAAATACATACAATATAACATTTACCATCTTGAACATCGTTAAGTGTACAATTGAGTAGTGTTAAATATATTGATATTGTTGTGCAGTCTTCAGGACTCTTCTCATCTTGCAAAACTAAACCTTTATACCCATTTATTTTTATTGAATGATAGCTGTGTACAGTAATTCAATCATGGGGTACAGTGGTTTCAGATTGTAACCCAATCATGGGTTTCACATACAATCTGAGATATTTTTATCAACCTGATTGACATACATTCATGAGATTTTCTCATTTACTATGTGAAAACATTTTTTTTTTTTTGTAGAGACAGAGTCTTTGATCTGTATTTAGAAGTTTTCTCCTGACCCCTCAAACAACTCCCATTACCTTTCCATCTAGCTCTTGGCAACCACTCTCCTATTTTTTGTTTCTATATATTTGGCTACCTTAAGTACTTCATATACATGGAGTAATACACTACTGATCTCTTTGTGGCTAGCTTATTTCACTTAGTATTATGTTCTCAAGTTTTATCCATGTTGTAGCATGTGTTAGGATTTCCTTCCTTTATAAGGCTGAATAATATTTCATTGTATGTGTATGCACAATTTGTTCATCCATCCTTTATTGGACACTTGGGTGGCTCATATCTTTCAGGTATGAATAATGCTCTTATGAAGATGGGTAGACACATATCTCTTTGAGACTCTGTTTTCTTTATTTCTTTTTTTCTTTTTTAGAGACAGAGTCTGACTTTATTGCTATTGATAGAGTGCCGTGGCATCACAACTCACAGCAACTTCCAATTCCTGGGCTTAGGTGATTCTCTTGCCTCAGTCTCCTGAGTAGCTGGGACTATAGGTGTCCACCATAATGCTTGGCAATTTTTTGTTGCGGTTTGGCTGGGGCCAAGTTCAAACCCACCACCCTCAGTATATGGGGCCAGTACCCCACCCACTGAGCCACAGGCACCGCCTAAAATTCTGTTTTCAATTCTTTCGTATATACAGAGGTTGCCAAAAGAATGCATACTTTTTTTAAGAGAAAAAGCCGTCCTATTCATACTTGTTGCATGTTGTTGCTAGCATTCATTTGATTAACACGATCTGTTTTTTTTATTTTCAGTCTCATAGGTACACAAGATTTTGTTCTGAAATCAAAAGGTGCATTGCCCATCTCATCTACTGAATGATTAATGTGGACTTTTGAGCAAATGTCATACTACATATTGCTACGATAATTTAATTCAACTTTGAAAACTAATACATAGATAACAACTCTTAAAATGTATACACTTTTTTTTTTTTTTTGGCAACCTTAGTATACCAAGAAGTGGAGTTGCTGAGTCACATGGTAATTATTATTATTATTATTTTTTTTAATGTTTTGAGGAACAAACTTTTCTTTCCTTTATTTTCCTGCCATAGTGACTGCAACATTTTACTTGCTTATTAACAGTGCAGTAGGGTTTCAATTTCTCTCTGTTCTTACCAAAGCTTGCTATTTCCTGTTTTTTTTTTTTTTTTTTGATACTGGTCATCTTGGTGGATGTTAGGTGGGATGGTTTTGATTTGCATTTCTCTAATGATTAGTGATGTAAGGATATTTTCATGTGCTTATCAGCCATTTATTTACCTTCCTTGGAGTAATGTCTGTTCAAGTCCTTTATTCATTTTTAAATCTGAGTTTTTGTTGTTGTTCTTGAACTATAGATGTACTTTATATGTTCTGGATATTAAGCACTAATGGTCTATGATTTGCAAATATTTTATTTCATTCCTTGGTCTGCATTTTCATTCTTGATTTGTGTAATGGATGCTTTTTACGAAGTGTCTTGATATATAATTAATTAAGTCAGAATTAAATTTGGAAAGTACATCATCATAAATGTAAATATGATAGTAGTATTAAACTTGAATCAAGAATGACTCTCACGTTAAATCAGGCTTCACTTTGAGATTAGTAGGATGGATAGTTTTGATGATAAAATCAGGTAAGCAAGTAATATTCTTTATTTCCATGATTTAGATAATTTTTAATTTCAGATTAATATGAGGGTACAAATGATCAGGTTACAATATTTGCATTTGTTAGGTGAGGTCCCTATTGTAGTTGTGCCTCTTTCCTAGGATGTGCCCCTTAGGTGAGAGCACACCAATCCCTCTTTCCCCTCCCCACTTCTCTCAACTTAACTTGAATTAAGTTTTTCTTTTGTCTACTGGTTTCATTTTGGTATTGAATACATTGGATATTTGCTTTTCTATTCTGTGACACTTTGCTAAAGAGAATGCTCCTCAATTCTGTCTAGGTTAGTACAAAAGATGTAAAGTCTCCAGCTTTTTTATGGTTGAATAATATTCCACAAGTGCCCATCAGTGCATGAATGGATTCATGATTTATATTTTCAAGAGCAAAGGAATATTCTTCGGTTCATGAGATTTTGTTAGTCAGTGCCAATCCTAGTGAAGAGTATAGCGTCCATCAAGTGCTGTCCTGGCACTTTCATGGTGAGTCACAGAGGCTGTTGCACTGATTTCTACTCACCATGCCTCTCAATTTGTTGCTGGAAAACCTCTCTGGTCACGGCTGAAGTATGTGCAGTGACTTAGTGTATTAGTTATTAATCTTATCTTGGATTCAAGGGCTGATGTATACAGAGAGACTTTTTTTTCTCTTTCAAGGAGTTCAGTTTACTTTTCCATGGTGTTGCCTGGCAATTACATGCCTCAAAGTATATTTTAATTGATCACTTGAAGTTTTCTTCTTTCAGGTATCTATAAATCTCCATTATGCTTTACTTTAGCACAGATGCTTTAAATAAAGATTTATGTTTGATTCAGACTCACCACTTAAAAAATGACTTCAGTAGTTAACTCGGAATCAGTACGAGAATTCTGTTTAGGATTTTAGAAAAGTAACAGGAAATTACTATGGAAGTTTAAAACTCACTAACCATTAGGCAAAGTTGTGACCTTTTTACATGTAAAATATAGTGAATTAAGCTTAATATATACATTTTGAGGCACCAGTAAACAAGAATTATTACCCATGCCGCAACCTTCTAAACGTGATGTGTACTTGCTCTCCTAAACTTTTGAACATTGAATGAATGAGGATAATTTGCTAGATTTTGTTTATTAAATCATAACTGTGTACATTACTGTATTTATGTGGTACAAAGCTCTGATTTTATACACAATTTGGAATGCTTACCTCAAACTGGTTAACATAGCCTTTGTCTCACTTATTTAATTATTGTGTTAAGACATTTACACTCTACTCTTAATAAACTTGACATGTACCCTTGCTATATGCACAATAGGTGAGGTCCCACTCATTACCCTCCCTCCACTCAGCCACTCCCTTACCCCCACTCTCCTCTTCCCTCCTTCATTCTGGGCGATAGTTGTGTTTTGTCATTCAAATGAAAGTGTGGGTATATATTGGTTTCATAATAGTACTGAGTACATTGACTACTTTTTCTTCCATTCTTGAGATACTTTACTAAGAAGAATATGTTCCAGCTCCATCCAGGTAAACATAAAAGAGTTAAAGTCTCCATCTCTTTTTATGGCTGCATAATATTCCATTGCATACATATAGCACAATTTTTAAATTCATTCATGGGTCATTGGGCTGCTTCCATGACTTGACATTATGAATTGGGCTTCAATAAACATTCTTGTGCAAATATCTTTGTTGTAAAATGATATTTAGTCATCCAGACATATGCCTGGTAGAGGACTTTCAGGATTGATCAGCAGGTCTACTTTTAGTTCCCTAAGTGTTCTCAAACTTCTTTCCAAGAGGGACATATTAGCTTGCATTCCCACCAGCAGTACAGAACTGTTTCCTTCTCTCCATATCCACACTAACTTTTGTAGTTTTGGGATTTTGTGATGTGGGCTCCTTTTATTGGAGTTAGATGATATCTCAAAGTGGTTTTGATTTGCATTTCTCTGATGATTAAAGATGATGAGCATTTTCTCATGTGTCTATAGGCCATGTGCCTGTCTTCTTCAGAGAAGTTTCTGTTCAAGTCTCTTGCCCACAGTGAAATGGGATCACCTGTTCTTTTCTTATTCATTAGTTTGAGTTCTCTTTGGATTCTAGTTATCAAACTTTTGTCAGAAACATAACCTGCATCTATCCTCTTCCATTATAAAGGGTCATCTTCTTGCTTTACTCACTGTGTTCTTGGCTGTGCAGAAGCTTTTTATTTTGATCAGATCCCAGCAATATATTTTTGGTGTTGCTTCAATTGCCCAGGAGATTCTCCTCATTAAATATTCTTCCAAGACAATTTCTTCAAGTGCTTTCCCTGCACTCTCTTCTATTATTTTTATAATTTCATGTCTTAAGTTTAAAACTTTTATCCAATAAGAATTAATTTTTGTTAATGTTGAAAAGTGGTGGTCCAGTTTCAGTCTTATGCAGGTCACTAGCCAGGTCACCCAGCACCATTTGTTAAATAGGGAGTCTTTCCCCCACTGAATGTTTTTGATAGGCTTATCCAAGATTAAATGACCATAAATGTCTGGCTTCATCTTTTGGTTCTCTATTCTGTTCCATAAATCAAGCTCTATGTTTTTGTGCCAGTACCATGCTGTTTTGATCACTATAGATTCATAGTATAGCCTGAAGTAATCTGGTAATGTGATACCTCCTGCTTTGTTTTTATTTTTGAGTAATGACTATTTGCATTTTTTTCTGATTCCATATAAAACAAAGCACTATCTTTTCAAGCTTTTTAAAGTATGACAATGGTGCTCTAATAGGGATTGCATTAAATCTGTGGATTGCTTTGGGAAGTATGGACATTTTAGCAATGTTGATTCTTCCCAGCCATGAGCATGGTATGCTTTTACATTTGTTAACATCTTCATCTATTTCCTTTCTCAGAGTTTCACAGTTCTCTTTATAAAGATCTTTTATATCCTTTATTAGGAAAATTCCCAAATATTTCATCTTCTTTGGCACTACTGTAAAAGGAATAGAGTCCTTGACTATTTTGTCAGCTTGACTATTGTTGGTATATATAAAAACTACTGATTTTTTAAATATTGATTATGTGTCCTGAGATGATTCTGTGTTCCTTGATCACTTTTAAGAGTTTTGTAATTGAATCCCTGGGGTTTTCCAGTTTTAAGATCATGTCATCCGCAAAGGGTGAAAGTTTGATCCCCTTTGTCTCCATTTTGATAAACTTAATGCCTTCCCTTGCCTGATTGTGATGGCTAAGACTTCCATTACTATGTTCAATAGCAGTGGAGACAATGGGCATCTTTGTCTAGTCCCAGATCTGAGTGGAAATATTTTCAATTTTATTACATTCAATATGATATTGGCTGTGGGTTTGCTATAGATGGTCTCTATCAGTTTAAGAAATGACCTGTTTAAGCCTATTTTCTTTTTTTTTTGCTTTTTAAATACATGTATTTTATTGTTCTTCATTACATTATTTCCCCCACCCCCACCCCTCAGTGGTAAGACATAATTGATTTACAGAAAAGAATACAGAAAACACTAAAGCTTCTGGCAGAGGGAGAGAATTCAAGTGGTAAGCCTATTTTCTTAAGTGTTCTGATCATGAAAGGATGCTGGATATTATCAAAAGCTTTTTCTGCATCAAATGAGAGAATCATATGGTCTTTTTTTTTTTATATTGTTTATATGATGTATTATATTTATAGATTTACATATGTTCAACCAATTTTGTAACCCTGGTATAAAACCAACGTGGTCATGGTGTATAATTTTTTTGATGTGCTGTTGAATACTGTTTGCAAGGATCTTATTGAACATTTTTACATCAATATTCATTAATGATATTGGTCTATAATTTTCTTTCTTTGTTGGATCTTTTCCTGGTTTGGGGATCAGAGCGATATTTGCTTTATATAATGTGTTGGGAAGTATTTCTTCTTTTTCTGTGTTTTGGAAAAGGTTATATAATATAGGTACTAGTTCCTCTTTAAAGGTTTGGTAGAATTCTAATGTGAAGTCATCTGGACCCGGGCTTTTCTTTTTGGGAGAGATTTCATATAGTTGATGCTATTTCAGTGCTTGATATAGGTCTAATTAACATTTCCAGTTCTTTCTGCCTCAGTCTAGGAAGATGGCATGCTTCCAAGTATTGGTCTATTTCCTCCAGATTTTCATATTTCTGAGAATAGAGTTTTTGGTAGTAATCATTAAGGATTTTTTTAATTTCCGAGGTGTCTGTTGTTATTTCACCTTTATCATTTCTGATTGATGATATTAAGGATTTTACTTTTCTGTTTCTGGTTAGGTTAGTCCAGTGGTTCTCAACCTTCCTAATGCTGCAATGTATTTTCTTTGTTATAAAGAGGTCAAGAACCACAGGTTGAGAACTGCTAGGTTAGCCAAAGGTTGATCAATTTTGTTAATCTTTTAAAAAAATTAACTTTTTGATTTGTTAATCTTCTGAATGATTCTCTTGTTTTTGATTTCATTTAATTCTGCCCTAATTTTGGCTATTTCTTTTCTTCTGCTGGGTTTGAGGTTGTAATGTTCTTTCTTTTCCAGTTGCTTGAGATGACCCTTTAAGTTGTTGACTCCTTTTCTCTTTCTGTTCTCTTGAGGAAGGCTTGTTAGCTATAAATTTCCCTCTTGGGACTGCCTTTGCAGTATACCACAGGTTTTGATAATTTGTGTCTTCATTGTCATTTTGTTCCAAAAATTTGGTGATTTCCTTCTTAATCTCATCTTTGACCCAGCCGTCATTCAGCATAAAGTTATTTTGTTTCCATGACTTTGTTTGAGTATGAAGATTCCTGTTGTTGTTGAGTTCATCTTTTATTCTGTGGTGTTCCAAGAAAATACATGGAATAATTTCTATTCTTTTAAATTTGCTGAGGTTAGACTTGTGACCTAAGATGTGATCAATTTTAGAGGATGTTCCATGGGCTGATGAGAAGACTGTGTATTCAGTTTTATTAGGATGAAATGTTCTGTAGATGTCTGTTAAATCCATTTGTTGTACGGTCAAGTTTAAGTCCAATATTTCTTTGTTTATTTTCTTTTTTGTTAAATACATGTATTTTATTATTCTTCATTACATTATTTCCCTCCCCACCCCTCTGTGGTAAGACAGAATTGATTTACAGAAAAGAATACAGAAAACACCAAAGCTCCTGGTAGAGGGAGAGATTTCAAGTGGGGAGAGAGAAGCTCTCCCTGTTCCTCTCCTGGTCTTTCCCCGTCTCCTCCTCTAGGCCTCTAGCCTCAGGGTATATGTAGGTGTATGGGTTCCTTGGCCAGGAAACGAATGAACACAGTCCCTTCCGCCGGGGGCAAGGTGAATGAGTGTATCAATGAATGGACACAGTCCATCCATGGAATTCAGGCCTAGGAAATTCACAAGAAACTGACCTAGGCATAGGAAATGGGGGTTCCACATTTAGTCCCAAGTGTAGAGTGAAGGAGACACCAAGACACAAGTGTCTCCTCAGCAGTTGTCCAGCCTTTTTGGCTATTGGAGCCTCTGGTGGGCGTTGTAGGTCCCCCTCCTTGCCTGTCATCCAGCCCGCTGGCTCTTCAGCTGGCTGCCGCAGCACCGACACCACCAAGGAGGAGGCGGC
>CAUYRH010104664.1:0-12779 GCA_963574655.1 Perodicticus potto
GAGACAGAGCCTCAAGCTGTCACCCTGGATAGAATGCCGTGGCATCACAGCTCACAGCAACCTCCAATTCCTGGGCTCAAGCGAGTCTCTTTCCTCCGCCTCCCAAGTAGCTGGGACTACAGGCGCCCGCCACAACGCCCGACCATTTTTTGGTTGCAGCCGTCATTGTTGTTTGGCGGGCCCAGGCTGGATTCAAACCCGCCAACTCAGGTGTACGTGGCTGGCACCTTAGCCTGTTGAGCCACAAGGCGCTGAGCCAGGATATCTTTTTTAAAATGTGCAAGACTGGCTCGGTGGCTGTAGCTCAAGCGGCTAAGGCACCAGCCACACACACCAGAGCTGGCAGGTTTGAATCCAGCCCAGGGCGGCCAAACAACAATGACAACTACAACAAAAAAATAGCCAGGCATTGTGGCGGGCACCTGTAGTCCCAGCTACTTGGGAGGCTGAGGCAAGAGAATCACTTAAGCCAGGAGTTGGAGGTTGCTATGAGCTGTGATGCCACAGCACTCTACTCAGGGCAACAGTTTGAGGCTCAGTCTCCAAAAAAAAAAAGGACGACAAAAAGAATCATAAAAGAATATTAAGAAATACTAACAACTAGTTCAATAAAGGGAGGAATATTCTACGTTCATGTATTTGAACACTTTATATTGTGAAGATGTTAATTCTCCTGAGACTCACCTTCAAATTCAAAATAATCTCGGTTATAATCCTGGCAAACTGTTTTGTGGAAACTAATAACCTGATTGTAAATACATGTGTGAATATGTAAAGATCCAAGGATAGACTCTTGACCATCTTGGAAAGGACAAAATTCAAAGACCTACACTACCAGATTAACAAGAGTTTTTATAAATATACAATAAATAAAACGGGGTAGAATTAAAATCATAATTAAACCAACAGAAAAGAATACAGAGTTCAGAAACTTATCCACACATGTAAGCATACTTGATTCATGACAAAGATGGCACTACAGAGAATAGGAAAAGAACAGTCTTTTCAATAAATGGTAATAGGTCAAATGGATTCGTGAGAAGAAAAACAAAGCTTGAGTCTCTCATACCACAGACAAAAATCAAATCCTAACAAATTACAACTCTAAATGTAAAATGCAAAACCAATAAAGCTAAAAGAAAACATAGAACATCTTCATGAACTTAAGGTAAACAGATTTCATTAAAAACATGACCCCAAAAAACAAAATCAATGAAGAAAAAGATCAATAAACTGAACTACATGAAAATTAGTCATTCCTGCTCATTAAAGACTCCATTAAAAGCAAAAAGGCAAGCCTCAGAATAGCAGATGATTTCTGTAACACACAACAAAGAGCTTCTATCCAGAAAATATAAAGAACTCTTGTAATTCACAGGAAAAAGACAGAATCCAATAGAAAAATAGAAAAAGATCTGAATGGGCACTCAGAAGAGAGCATCCCCAAATGGTCATTAGTAATCAGGGATGTATAAATTAAAATCACAGGCTGGGCGTGGTAGCTCAGGCCTATAATCCTAGCACTTTGGTAGACTGAGGTCTGCTACCTCAGAAGGACGGCGTGAGGCCGTATTGAGACCAGTCTGACCAACATACTGAGAGCGTATCTACAAAAAAAAAAAAAAATTTTTTTTTTAATTAGCCAGGCTTGGTGACATACACTTGTAAAGTTCCAGCTATTTAGGAAGCTGAGGTGGGAGGATTGCTGGAGCCCAGGAGTTTAATGTTGGAGTAAGCTGTGAAGAGACACCACTGTACTCTAACCCAGGCAAAGAGTGAGATCCAGTCTCACAACATTAAAAGAAAAAAACATTTTTTAATTTGGTCAAAGTTAAACAACAACATTAAAAATATATATAAAATAAAAAATAAAACCTCAATGAAATGCTTCCATGCTCAAAAGAATGGATAAAAATATAAAGGCTGACAAGTACTGGCGAGAAGTAGACAACTGGAACTCTGTCAAACTCTGCCAATGGTACAGAAGACCAGTTGCACTGATAACCACTTTTCTGAGAGGTAGTACAGTATAATCACAATGTGAAAGGGGGTAAGAAGGGAGGACATTAATGTGGGGAGCTATATCCTAAAGTCAAGATGGAAATGACAATGGGCCAAGCAGAAGGGTTTGTTATTTGGTGTGGTAAAATATACCATTAACCTTTAACTATCTATTCAATGAGATATCACAGTTTTGCTTTCATAGTGTTGCCTACCATGAATTACTAACACAATGTGCTTACCATAAATTGATTTACCCCACCTAAGCAGCCTTTCATTAGCGTCTAACCTCAAAAGTACCAATACCCATCTGCTGCCTTCCTCAATAGATTCCACAGGAGGAAAACAGGCATGTGAGCCAAAGTAGGAAACTGAGACTGTGCCTCCAGATTAAGAACAGTCAAAGGTAATACCCCTTCCCAAAAGTCTATTTCTCTGTCAGAGAATTCCACTATTGAGTGGGAACATAAAGAAACCAAGAAACTGCCCACACATCCTTCTCTTTTTTCCAATTTCACTTATTTCTTCTAAATCTGGGCAGCTGATATTGCAACCTAGTACTGAGTTGCCAATTGTTAACAAACTAAAAGCCAGGATTTTAGTTGTTTAAACTTCATGGGCCAAACTACTTTTACATACAAGTGAGTATAAGAAAAGTATTCTAAATCAGAAGGCCTTATTAATAGTTTGAAAGGAATTGTAAAGTTAAAAAAGGAACAGTGGTTTGGTAATTACAATCTGGCAGTCAAGTACCATCCAAAACTTCAGGTTCAGTGGGCTGCTGTGATGTGCATCCACCTTCCAGAAATGTAGATAAAACACAATCTGACTCACTTCTCATGATCTCCAAGGTGTCATTTAAGACACAGAGACACTGAATAAAAATGTTATTCTTATAAATTTTCTATGATGATCATTAGATCAATTCAAATTACCATTTGATTAATTCAGACTGTTTCAGCAAAAAATACACCTTCTATGAAACATTTTCAAGTTCTACCAACCCACATTTATAATCTGAATAATGTTATTATAGTTTATTAATTATTATAGTATTATAGTTTATCAAATAGATTAGCTATTATATATTATGGCTTCCTCTAGAGCTCAAAGTCTTTTTTACCAACTCTAATACTTCTCATCTCACTTTAAAATAAAATATAAACAAATTTAAAACTTTACTAAGAACATGAAAGGGAAACTTGAAAAAATGGGAAGCTAATCCTGAATGGAAAGACTATTGGGATGATGCCAATTCCTCCCAAAGGAAGTCATAAGAATAAAGAAATTCCAATAATAATATCAACAGGATCTTTTTTGTAATGTAAACAAAATAATTCTAAAACCCATCTGGAAGAAAAACAGTTGAAAACAATCAAAACATTTTTGTAAGAGAGTGTAATGACAATATACTTTTCTCGTCGTTTATAAGTATATATCACAAAGTTACATTAAGAAAAACCACTTGAAGATAATTCAAGAATACATTTCAAAAATCAAAAGAAACCAAAAATATATCCCAAAAAAGGCTGGGTGTGGCAGCTCATGCCTGTAATACCGGCACTTTGGGAGGCCAGGAATTCAAGTATGCTAAAGGTGACATTTCAAGTCAGAAGAGAAAAGGGTTATACAAAATGTTCTGGCTCAGCACCTGTAGCTCAGCAGCTAGAGAGCCAGTCACATACACCACGGCTGGCAGGTTCGAACCTGGCCTGGGGTCTGCCAAACAACAACAACCATTAACAAAAAAACAGCTGGGTGTTTTGGTGGGAGCCTGTAGTTCCAGCTACTTAGGAGGCTGAGGCAAGAGAATCTCTTAAGCCCAAAGAGTGTGAGGTTACTCTGAGCTGCGACGCCACAGCACTCTACCAAGGATGACACAGTAAGACTCTGTCTCTGAGTAAATAAATATAAATGACCAATACAATATATAAAATCTCAACCAAAGAAATAAAAATTAAAACAGGATAACATGCTTTTTTATCATTATCTAGTAAATACGAACTATTTTCCACACTACTATGAACTACTACACACACACACATAAAAAAATATATAATGGTGGTAGAGAATACCACGAAAAGACTTTCTTATACCTATTACTGTTGATGAAATCACAAACAGATGCAATCTTGCTAGAAGTTAATTTAATTTATGTAAGAATCAAAGGCAGTAAAAAGGGATAGGAAAGGAAAGCCCTTTAAATGCTACATTTCATATTGAGACATGATAAGCATTAAAAATGATGCCCTATGTTTAAATCTTTTATCCAGTGAGAATCAATTTTTGTTAGTGATGAAAGGTGAGGGTCCAATTTCAGTCTTCTACAGGTCGCTTTAGCCAGTTCTCTCAGTACAATTTGTTAAACAGGGAATCTTTTCCCCACTGTATGTTTTTGTTAGGCTTATCAAAGATCAAATGACAATATGTACTTAGATTCATCTCTAGGTTCCCTATTCTGTTCCACATATCTACATCTCTATTTTTGTATCAATACGAAGCTGTTTTTGATAGCTATAGATTTATAGTACAATCTGAAGTCTGGTAACACGATGCCTCCTGATTTATTTTTATTTCTAAGTAATGTTTTGGCTATTCGGGTTTTTTCTGATTCTGTATAAATCAAAGTACTATTTTTTCAAGTTATTTAAAGTATGACATTAGTGCTTTGATAGGGAGAGAGGAGGGGAGGGAGGAGAGCCAGTGGAGGGAGGGTAATTTGGTGGGATCTCACCTAATGTACATAATGCAAGAATACATTTTAAAACAACTAAGAGTATATTATAAATGTAGTACCACAGATGGGCACTGTGGCTCAGGCCTGTAATCCTAGCACTCTGGGAGGCTGAGGTGGGTGGATTGCCTGAGCTCACAGGTTAGAGACCAGCCTGAGCAAGAGCAAGACCTCGTCTCTAAAAACAGCCGAGCGTTCTGGTGGGCACCTATAGTCCCAACTAGTCAGGAGGCTGAGGCAAGAGAATCGCTGAAGCCCAAGAATTTGAGGTTGCTGTGTGCTGTGACACCACAGAACTCTACCGAGAGTGAAACTCTCTCTCCAAAAATAATTAATTAATTAATTAGATATGTTATCTGAAAAACAACATTTTGAATTAGACAATCAATTAACACAATAAGAAATGGAAATAACTGGAGAGAATGAAAACTCAGACAGTAAACGATTATCTACAAGTTATTAAGGTAAAAAGAAAAACTTAGATATAGGGCATAAAATTTTTAAGGCGATCCATCAAAAGTATGGCCTGAATAAAAACTTCACTTTGACTATTAGTTTGTTTCCTTTCCATCAACTTTCATACCAGTTGCTAAGCAATATCTGGCTAAGTGCTGGATTATTATACTTCCTAAGTAGGAATGCTCGATCATTACATTTCCAGACTAAGTAAGAGTTTTGGACTCTTTTTACACTTCCTGACTGACCAGGAATGCAAGGACCTCATTATACTTTATACTTACTTGGAACTCTAGAATTCATTTCTATTTACCAACCAAAAATTTAACTCATTATAACTAAGTACATTTGATTTCATTAACCTAAGTAGAAGTGCTGGATCCACATACACTGACTAACCACACTAAGCCTCATTATACTCACTAACTAGAAGCACCAACTCTTTCACATCGACTGACTAGAACCAATACTGTCATTCTGATGTACTATCATTCCAGATTTTGAGTTCCCCGACAGATGCAGCCCAATGTCGAAAGGCAGGTAGGTAAAAGGAAAAGAGCTGAGGGTCTGGGTAATGTTTTCTTGGGAACAATGAGTTCTTCCATCATTTCTTCATTGCCATGTGTTATAATAGCTTGCCCTCTGAGGTCTACTTTAAGAGAACACTACTTTGTAATCCAAACCAATTTAATTTTAGATCCTTCTTCAACATGTATTTTAATATTACATGCATTAATGAAAGAATCCTTTTTGGACCAAAAGTCACCAAACTAAACCATTCTTGCCACACACAAAACTCTTATCTCCAAAGCTCTACAAAATCAGACCCCTACCTCTGCTCTGTCTTTTTTAAGCACACACCTTGACTCACAACATATTTTTAGCTCTTCCTCAAATATGTTTGCTCTCCCAGGGCATTTGCATCTGCTCTTCCCTCTGTCTTCACAATGCTCTTTTCTCAGATCTTCATATGACTGGCTCCTCATTCTCAGTTCAACTACAAAGTCTGACTATTAAGTTTATGAACTTGCCACCATGCACTTACATTGGCAGCACGGCACAAACAGCTTGCTAAGGTTTCATGACCTTGGTATATCAGTGTCTCACAGCTGTGTTCATATGGACAAGGGGTGGTATGGTGCTCAGTGGAGTTCCTTATTGTTGTATGTTTTTGTGTGCCGTCGTGAGAATGTTGGAAAATAAATTAGAACAACAAGCAAACAGTCACTTTCTTGTTAAACTTGGCAAGAGTGGAAGTAAAATCAGGCATGTGTTAGTTCAAGTTTATGGAGATAATGCTATGAAGAAAACATCAGTGTACAAACAGTTAAACATTTTTCTGAGGACAGTAAGAGTCACTGATGAAGAGAGGTCATCATCAGGAGCAGAACTGACAAAAACATTGCAAAAATTCATCTAATTGTGTGTTAAAATCATAGGCTAACTGAGAAGCATAGCAGACCAAGTTAACATCAATAAAGAAACAGGCATGGTGGCTCCCATACACTCAAAAGTAGGAAGAGATCACAGGATTTTGAGACCAGCCTGAGCTAAAGAGAGACCCCTGTCCCTACTGTAAATAAAAAAATGAGCCAGGCATTGTGACAGGCACCTATAGTTCAAGCTATTCAGGAAGTAGAGGCAAGATATTAGCTAACTGAGAAGCATAGCAGACCAAGTGAACATCAATAAAGAAACAGGCATGGTGGCTCCCATACACTCAAAAGTAGGAAGAGATCTCAGAATTTTGAGACCAGCCTGAGCTAAAGAAAGACCCCTGTCCCTACTGTAAATAAAAAAATGAGCCAGGCATTGTGACAGGCACCTATAGTTCAAGCTATTCAGGAAGTAGAGGCAAGATATTAGCTAGATTGACACTATGGCATTCTAGCCTGGGCAACTGAGTAAGATTCAGTCTCAAAAAAGAGAGAGAGAAAGAGAAATAATTCAGAAAATCTTAACTGAAATCTTAGCATGAGAAAGATGTGTACAAAAACAGTGCCAAAGGTGCTCACCTGTGAACAAAAGCAAAGGAGAGATGCAATTTGCTAAGACCTTTAGGAAAGCCAAGATGACGTTCTGGCCTGTGTTATCATTGATGGTGAAACCTGGATGTACCCTGAAACAATGCCTTAAAGCGCACAATGGAATCAGCCAATTCTCCATGACCAAAAAATTTTCGTCAGTCCAAATCAACAGTCAAAATGATGTTGCTAACCAATTATCAGAGGAATTATCCATTATGAATTTGGATAATTATTCATTATCCACTGGACAGTTAACCAAGTTAACTATTTGGAAGTGCTGAAAAGGCTGCATGAAAAAGAGAGAAACAACCTGAACTTTCTGCCAACAACTTGTGGCTCTTTCATCATGATAACGCACCAGCTCACACAGCACTGTCTGTGAGGGAGTCTTTAAACCAATCAATAAGTAATAGTATTAAAACTATTAATAATAGTATCAATACTATTAATAAATAGTATTAAAACCCTCCCTACTCACCTGATCTGGCGTCCAGGGACTTTTTCCTTTACCTGAAGATAAAGAAAATATTGAAAGGAAGACATTTTGATGACATTCAGGACATCAAGGCTAATACAACAACAGCTCTGATGGCCATTCCAGAAAAAGAGTTCCAAAATTGCTTTGAAAAGTGGACCAAGCACTGGCATTGGTGCATATCTTCCCAAAGGGAGTACTTAGAAGGTGACCATAGTGATATTCAACAATGAGGTATATAGCACTTTTTCTAAGATAAGTTCACTAACTTCTCAGACCTCATAAAAAGCTACCTCATAAAATAACCTCACCTGACTCCACATTCTAAAATAACCCTCTTTATACCTTTAGCTACTCTATTATCCTGGTTGGCTTTCCTCATGGTATGTACCATTTCCTAAAATTATACTGTATATATATTTTTTGAGTCTACAGAGTCTTACTATGTCACCATCAGTAGAGTGCCGTAAAGTCACAGCTCAGAGCAACCTCAAACTCTTGGGCTTCAGCGATTCTCTTGCCTCAGCCTCACAAGTAGCTGGGACTACAGGTGCCCTCCACAACGCCCGGCTATTTTTTTGTTGTAGTTGTCACTGTTGTTTAGGATGCCTGGGCCAGGTTCCAACTTGCCAGCCCCAGTTTATATGGCCAGCACCCTACTGAGCTACCGGTGCTAACCCTATACTGTATATTTATAAATATACTTGGAGATTATCTAGATCCCATCAACCCAAGAATGTAAGCTCCAATAAGACTATGGACTTTCAGCCCAAGAGTTTGAGGTTGCTCTGAGCTGTGACGCCACTCTACCAAGGGCAACATAGTTAGACTGTCTCAATTAAAGAAGAAAAAAAATGACTATGGACTTTATCTTGTTCACTGTTACTTCCCTTATGCCTAGAAAACTGCTAGTACACAGTAGGGACTCAATATAAAATTAATATTTGAACTAATTAATCAATAAGGGAATGAGACAAAATTTGTTTTGTAATTACTAACTTTATAAGACATGTCAAGTGGTGGCGCCCATAGCTCAGTGCATAGGACACAGGCCATATACACCAAGGCTGGTGGGTTCAACCCCGGCCCAGACCTGCTAAACAACAATGACAACTGCAACCAAGAAACAGCTGGACGTTGTGGAAGGCACCTGTAGTCCCAGCTACTTGAGAGGCTGAGGCAAGAGAATCACTTAAGCCTAAGAGCTGGAGGTTGCTGTGAGCTATAACACCATGACAGTCAACCAAGGGCAACATAGTGAGACACTGTCTCAAAAAAAAAAAAAAAAAAAAAGACAATATCAAGTGATAAGAATAGAGATGCTATCAGTGTTAATTATCTTTGTTTAAAACCAAAACCTAGTGCATCTTAGAAGGGTACAGGCAAAACTTACTAAATACAGAATACAAATGTCTTCATATAGTGATTAAAAGGCCATGAAGGCTATGTTAAACAGTTTGATGAAAATATTTCAGATTGCATATGAAGTCAGCACATTGTGCCCCATGCCTGCACTAATGTACACAATTATGATTTAATAAAAAATAAATTAAAAAAAAACCTATATTTGCTACTTGAACATACTACTAGTGATTATAACTGATTTGTTTTAATAATGAGGGCTATGTGTCATATATGTGATAGGAAAGTTTGTCTTTGGTTTCCCATCTAATTTTGTTTTCTTTTTATGGATATACAATAGTTACACATATTTATGAAATGCATGTAATATTTTGATACAGGAACATTTCAAATCTTCTCTTCTAGCTATTTTGAAATACAGAATAATTATTGTTAACTACAATTACTCTATTGTGCTACTGAACATTAAAAGTTATTCTTCTATATAAATGTATTTTTGTACCCATTAACCAACCTCTCTTCATTCTCTTACTCCCCATTCCCCTTCCCAGCCTCTAATAACCACCATTCTATTCACTACCTCCATGAAATCAATGTTTTTGCTCCCAAAAATGAGTGAGAATTTGTCGTGTTTGTCTTTCTGTGCCTGGCTTATTTCACTTACGGACCTCTAGTTCCATTCATGTTACTGTAAATGACAAGATTTCATTCGTTTTATGGCTAATAATACATTGTGTATACATATCACCTTTTCTTTATCCATTCACCCACTAATGGACAGTTAGGCTGATTACATAGCTTGCTTATTGTGAATAATGACACAATAAATATGGCAGTGTATATCTCTTTAATATACCAATTTCCCATCTTTTGGATATATATACCCAGCAACAGGATTCCTGGATCATATGATAGTTCTACTTTCAGTTTTTTGAGGAATCTCCATGATGTTTTTCAAGTACTAATATACATTTTCAACAATCATGTATAAATGTTCTCCTTTCTCTGTATCTTTGTCATCATTTGTTATTTTCTGTCTTTTTAATAATAGCCTTTTTAACTAGAGTAAGAGGACATCTCATTGTGGTTTTGAGTTACATTTCCCTGATTAGTGATATTCAACTTTCATATACCTATTAACCATTTGTATGTCTTTTTCTGAGAAATGCCCATTCAATTTACCCCCCCCCTTTTTTTGAGACAGAGTCTCACTTTGTTGTAGAATGCGATGGTGTCATAGCTCACAGTAACCTCCAACTCTTGGGCTCAAGTGATCCTCTTGCCTCAGCTTCCCAAGCAGCCAGGACTATAGGCACCCACCACAGACCATTTGTCCATTCTTAAATTGGATTATTTGGTTTATTACTATTGGGTTCCTTATATACTACTATTATTAATCCTTTGTTGATGAATAATTTGCAAATATTTTCTCCCATTCTACAGGTTGTCAATCACAACTGATTTGTAAGACACTTAAGAGACAAATATGGCTACAGTGAGGAATATATATCCATAGCAGATATTCAGAAGCAATTTTGTCACTTTTTCCCAACAAATCTAAACCTAATTCTATAAATTCTAATATACTGCTTGAGGTACAGAGAAAAATGTAATTGAACAGAATTGGCTTAAGTGTTAAAAAGGTCATTTCTAGCATAGTGGAATCTGAATCTACAGCCACAAGACCTGGGCTTCAAGCTTTGGTACCACAGGAGTGCCAATTTATTGATGTAACCAAGATATCTAGTTAAGAAAAGTGGATAGAAGAGATCTGAAAGACATCAAACACAGCAGGATCAATGAATTATAGATCCTAGGGTGGCTGAAAGATTTTCCAAGTCAGGTTAAAAAAGGGTATGTGACAGAGAGGAAATAAGGATACCTGAAAATAATATTACAAAGGAGGTAGCAGTATTAATGATGATGAAGTTATGGTAAAGGTTATAACAGAAAGTATCTAAGGCAAGATAAATATTTGACAGGCCGTGGGGAGGAGGAAAACACATGAAGTACCAAGGAACAGCATTCCAAATGAAGGTTGCAGTAAGAGAAAAGGTACAGACACATAAAATTTGGTGGGATATCCAGCCAACTTAACAGTGTCTTATTTGTCATCCAATATCTCCATTTGTCTCAGTTATTAATTTTTGACTCTCAGCTCCAAAAATACCCTTGAATCATGTTCTGCGATTTAGGAGGAAAATAAGAATCTCTTTAAGATATCTCTCTCCTTTACAGTGAGGATGATATTGTTTTCTCAGCACTGGAAGGACAATGCAGAAAGCTTTCCTGCAGTTTCAGGCTACCACATGGAAGCGGGCACTCCATGTGGAAGGATCTCCAGTGTCCTTAGTCTCAGGCCCAAATGATACTCTTTCCATGGCCTTCTCAACATGGAAACCAGTGACCAAAGGCCTCCTGCCCACCCACCAACACTCTGACTCCCTCTGCAAGACCTTGTACACATCCTGCCAATAATCAGAGAGCTCATACCACACTGCTACTCCTTCTGCAAACTGCCCACTACACACAAGCAATGTGTTTTGCCTAGAAAAGCCCCCACACACTGCACATTCACACTATTGCTTGCCCAGTGACAACAAAGCAGCACTGGGCTGGCCAAACCAGCGAATATCTTTACCATTCAGCAGGCTGAACTACACTTTCTCCAACAAGGTCTGAATCTCTCCTAAGTTTGTCCTTCCTTGGTTCTCTCCCTTAGTCCTAGGATTATATACAGAATTTCCTTATATCTTATACTTATTTTGTTATAATAGTTCATAATTCCTTTTTGTCACTGTATAGTTTTTGATCTCCTGACTGGACCCAGAATGTTCAATCATCCAAAACAGTACTAAACAACAAGGAGAAAATAAAACTAAACAAAAAACCTGTCCTCATCATGACTTGAAGAAAGAAAATGCTGAACCTTCAAAACATCTGTGAATAAAAAGACAAAAATTATAAAATCCCAGCATATCTTTCTCTTATGCTCCTGGCCCCATCCTCAATTTTACAAAGACAGATCCAGAAAAACTAAGAGGGTGACAAAAAAGGGAAACTAGCGAAGGAAATTAAGGTTGCTCTAAAATTACTGAGAGCCTAAGTACAACCGATAAGAAGAAATTAAAAAGGTATCCTAAGCAGATTCAAAGATTATAAAAAAGGAACTTCAAAAAGCACAATTCAAAGGGGCAGATATGATTTAAAGAAACACATAAATAAGAACCACAGCTTTCTGCAGAAAGAAAGAAAGTTTAAAAGTAAAGGGAGAGAAGATGGTGGTTGGTAAACAGCTTTCCGCAGACGCTCCCGTCCAGGAGAGTTAAAGGACAGAAATTTAGGAAGAAAGCCAACGGTTTGAAACTGAGCCAAAAGAGAAGGTCAAAGAACACACATCAACCCTGCTGGAGCAACCTACAACTCCAAAGATACAAATAAAAGGTACAGAACACATCGCCAAGTGGACGAGTCCCCTCCCCCAGGAGATGGGCTTGCAGCATACTCCATACCTCCACACAAACAAGCGAGCAGAGTTCAGATGTCCACCCACTCTACCCCACTGGAGAGACCCTCTAAAAACCGGACCTCCTTCCCCTACTAGGGTGCCATGACACTCTCCTGCCAGGCATAAAACTGTATAAAACTGTATATATTCTCTACCTGCAAGTTTGAACTCCCGGCACTCCCCTCCACTCTCACCCTGAGGTCTGGAGGTCTGTCC
>CAUYRH010104667.1:0-12652 GCA_963574655.1 Perodicticus potto
GTGGCAGGCGCCTGTAGTCCCAGCTACTTGGGAGGTGGAGGCAAGAGACTCGCTTGAGCCCAGGAGTTGGAGGTTGCTGTGAGCTGTGATGCCACAGCACTCTATCCAGGGTGACAGCTTGAGGCTCTGTCTCAAAAAAAAAAGTTCAGCTGCAGGGGGAATACTTAATCTAAGGGCTGAAGCACTCATGGTGCCTTCAACTTTAGGTACTTTAAAGTGTGGTCAGAGAGACCTGGGGGCCTTTGCTCCCAGCACCACTCATATCTTACCTCCTGGTCCCCCCACCCCTGTGGCTGATTCGCTGTCTGACCTCCATCCCTGCTACTTTCCATCCCAGGCTGTGGTCAGGAAGCGAACAACCTTTATGAACACTTATTTTGAATGCCCAAGCCCTAGGCTAGACTAGTCTTTTTCAAAGACTCCCATTTCTCCCTCATACAAGGTAGAATTCCTGTCTCTACAGAAGAAACGAAGTGAGGTCACGAGAGGGATAGTCAGCCAAAGCAGAGACTGCCAGCTCTTTCTCAATATCCTCTCCCCTTCCTCTAGAGTAGTGGTTCTCAAACTTGAGTGGCATCAGAATCTCCCTGAAGGCATTAAAAGGAAAATTGCTGGGCTTGGGCAGCCTGTGGCTCAGTGGGTAGGGCGCCGGCCCAATATAACCAAGGGTGGCGGGTTCAACCCCGGCCCCGGACAAACTGCAACAACAAAAAAATAGTTGGGTGTTATGACGGGCACCCGTAGTCCCAGCTACTCAGGAGGCTGAGGCAAGAGACTCGCCTAAGCTCAGGAGTTGGAGGTTGCTGTGAGTTGTGACACCACAGCACTCTACCAAGGATGATAAAGTGAGACTCTCTCTAAAAAAAAAAGAAGAAAGAAAATCGCTGGGCTCCACCTCAGAGTGTTTGACTCAGTAGATCCAGAAGAAGCTGAGAATGTGAATTTCTAGCAAGTTCCCAGGTAGTGCTCTTGGCCCACCGACAACATGTTGAGAACTTGAGGAGTAAACCAGGTTCTGCTGGGTATTTGACCACCCAGATAAAGACTACCTTTCCCAGCTTCCCTTACAGCTAGACATGGTCCCGTGATCTTCTCTAGCCCATAGGATATGAGCAGAAAACACAAGCAACTTCTGGGCCTTAAGGGGGAGTGCGTCTTCCCTTCCCTTTTCTTCCCGCCCTAATGTAGGCTTGATGGCAGGAGCTGCAGCAGCTCCTGAGTGTCAGGATGGAAGAGTAGCAAGACAGAAGGAGCCTGCACTGTCTGATTGCTTCTCTGGCCTTTTTGAGTGAAAGTAATAAACCTGGGCAGCGCCTATGGCTCAAAGGAGTAGGTCACTGGCCCCACATACTGGAGGTGGTGGGTTCAAACCTGGCCCTGGCCAAAAACTGCAAAAAAAAAAACAAGTAATAAACCTGTATCGTGTTTAAACTCTTATCTGTTGGGGACTCTAACTGAAAAATACACAGTTAATACACAGCAATTGGCTCGGCGCCTATGGCTCAACGGGCCAAGGCGCAAGCCACGTACACCTAAGCTGGTCGGTTCGAATCCAGCCCAGGCACACCAGACAACAATGACGGCTGCAACTAAAAAAAAAAAAAAAGAAAGAAAAATGGCCGGGCATTGTGGCGGGCGCCTGTAGTCCCAGCTTTTTGGGAGGCGCAGGCAGAAGACTCGCTTGAGCCCAGGAATTGGAGGTTGCTGTGAGCTGTGATGCCACGGCACTCTATCCAGGGTGACAGCTTGAGGCTCTGTCTCAAAAAAAAAAAAAAATACACAGCAATCAGTAACTACACCATTCAGGACTATGTACCAAGCACCAACCTACAGCCTTTTTTTTTTTTGCATTTTCTGGCTGAGGCCTGGTTTGAACCCACCACCTCTGGTATATGGGGCTGGCGTCCTACTCCTTGAGCCACAGGCACCACCCAGCCCTTTCTGATTAAATTTTCACAAGAACCCTCATATGTGGTTATAAATTATTTCCATTTTGCAAATAAGGAAACTCAGGCCCAAAGATGTAGACTCCCTACCTTCAAACCCAGGCAACCATGCTCTGCCTATCAGCCTACACCTCTGTGTGGGCTTTTCAAAACTCTGCAGATGAGTATAAGCTTGGCTCCCCTGAGAACATGGGTAGTGGCTATGGCCACAAGGGCATGGGTCAAGCATACAGCCAGGTGAGGGGTTGCCACTCACTGTAAACCCTCTGCCACCAAATCAGCAGAGCTGCAAATCCAAGGAAGAAGAAGACACAGCCCATCACGGTTTTCCATTCATTGGAGCGACGGTTCATCTCTGCAAAGGTCTCATGGAACTGGAGCCGGTACACTGAAGGCAGGCAGGGTGAGGAATGGGCCTCAGGTGCATCCACTCCAAGGACCTTGGGCCAACTCTTGGCTACAAGGTTCCCTGGCCTCCTATCCCTGCACCAGATGCTGTTCATTCAGCAAATTCTTATTGAGCATGTTCTGTATGCAAAGCATGGCCAAGAACTAGTGACATGGCAGTGAATGATCCAGATGAAAATTCTTGCCCTTGTGGAGTTTAGTGGGGGAGATGATGGCAAATGCTTCACCCAGTTAGGGTGGCCAGAGAAGGTCTCCCAGAAGAGGTGACATTGGAACTGAGACTTGAAAAATCCAAGGGGGAAAGCCAGGGAAAAGTAGAAGCCAGTGCAAAGGCCCTGAGGCAGGAAGGAGTAGGGAAGGGGTGACATGAAGGCCAGCATGGCTGCAATGGAATGAGTAAAAAACACAGAATGTAGAGGCCAGACACAGTGACCGTCACCTATCATTCAAACACTTTGGGAGGCCAAGGCAAGTGGATCGCCTGAGGTCAGGAATTAGAGACCAGCCTGAGCAAGAGTGAGACCCCATCTCTATAAAAATAGAAAAACTAGGGCGGCACCTGTGGCTCAGTGAGTAGGGTGCCGGCCCCATATACTGAGGGTGGTGGGTTCAAATCCCGCCCCGGCCAAATTGCAACAAAAAAATAGCCAGACGTTGTGGTGGGCACCTGTAGTCCCAGCTACTTGGGAGGCTGAGGCAAGAGAATCACCTGAGCCCAAGAGCTGGAGGTTGCTGTGAGCTGTGATGCCACGGCACTCTATCCAGGGTGACAGCTTGAGGCTCTATCTCAAAAAAAAAAAAATAGAAAAACTAGCCAGGCCTTGTGGCAGGTGCCTGTAGTCCCAACTGCTGGGAGGCTAAGGGAAGAGGGTTACTCAAGCCCAAGAGCTTAAGGTTGCTCAAGCTCAAGGTGAGGTATGATGTTATGACACTCTACCCAGGGCAATAGAGCAGACCCTGTCTCAAAACGAAACAAAACAAGAGGGAGGCAAATGAAGTGTCAGCAGGAGTCGGATCACACAGGACTTTGGCAGCCTCAGTGAGGTGTCTGGAACTGGGGTGGAGTGGATTTTAGGCAAAGAAGTGACAATATTTTTATTTATTATCTTATTTACTGCTTATCTTTCCTTTGGATTGTAAGCTTCAGTTCATTGTTACATTGTTCATATTACTTACATTCAATGTTACGTTCCCAGTCACTAGAACAGTGGTTGGCTCAAAGGAGGCCCTTAATCATTATTTCTAGAATGAGTAAGTGAGGCTGGGTGCCCATAGCTCAGTGATTAGGGCGCTGGCCACATGCTCTAGAGCTGGTGGGCTCAAACCCAGCACAGGCCTGCTAAACAACAACAGAATGAATAAGTGAATAAAAATCCTGCTGGAGATTCCCAGAGAAATCAGACAGGGTCACACCCTCCAAAGAGATCAGACTTCATGGCAAGAGGCATGCCAGGGTGAGGGGGTCTGCTCTTGGAAAGGTGCAGAGGTGGGGAAGTGCAAGGAAGGTATAGAAATGAAGCTGGTATTTGGGGGTGTTTTCTTAGTGAACCGAAGGTGACATAATAAGAAATACATAGTATATTGGCTTGGCACCCGTAGCTCAGCAGCTAGGGCACCAGCCCCGTACACCGGAACTGGCAGGTTCAAACCCAGCCCAGGCCTGCCAAACTACAACCAAAAAATAGCCAGGCGTTGTGGCGGGTGCCTGTAGTCCTAGCTACTTGGGAGGCTGAGGCAAGAAAATCACTTCAGCCCAAGAATTTGAGGTTGCTGTGAGCTATGACACCACAGCACTCTACCAAGGTTGACAAAGTGAGACTCTGTCTCAAAAAACAAAAGAAAAAAAGAAATATAGTATATATTTGATCTCTACCCCCAGTTCCTGGCACAAGAGCTTATGAAACCCCGTGGAATTCCTGGAGTTGATAGGGGTAACAGAAGCATCTTTCTTCCTCCTCCTTCTTTTTTTTTTTTTTTTGTAGAGACAGAGTCTCACTTTATGGCCCTCAGTAGAGTGCTGTGGCATCACACAGCTCACAGCAACCTCCAACTCCTGGGGCTTAGGCGATTCTCTTGCCTCAGCCTCCCGAGTAGCTGAGACTACAGGCGCCCGCCACAACGCCCGGCTATTTTTAGAGAAGTGGTCTTTCTCTTGTTCAGGCTGGTCTCAAACTGTGAGCTCAGGCAGTCCATCTGCCTTGGCCTCCCAGAGCTCTAGGATTACAGGCATGATCCACCACTCCTGGCCCCTTTTTGTTTGTTTGTTTGTTTTGTAGAGACAGAGTCTCACTTTATCGCCCTCCGTAGAGTGCTGTGCTCCAGAGAAGCTGGGATCACAGGCGCCCACCACAACGCCCAGCTATTTTTTGTTGTTGTTGTTGCAGTTCGGCCGGAGCAGGGTTTGAACCCTCCACCCTTGGTATATGGGACCGGTGCCTTACTGACTGAGCCACAGGTGCTGCCTCACAATGCCCGACTATTTTTATTTTATTTATTTATTTATTCATTTTTAGAGACAGAGTCTCACTTTATCGCTCTCAGTAGAGTGCCATGGTGTCACACAGCTCACAGCAACCCCCACCTCCTGGACTTAGGTGATTCTCTTGCCTCAGCCTCCTGAAGAGCTGGGGCAACAGGCACCCACCACAACGCCTGGCTATTTTTAGAGACAGGGGGTCTCAGGTGGCGCCTATGGCTCAGTGGGTAGGGCGCCAGCCCCACATACCGAGGATGGCGGGTTCAAACCCTGCCCTGGACAAACTGCAACAACAACAAAAAATAACCGGGCGTTGTGGCGGGTGCCTGTCAGGAGGCGGAGGCTAGAGAATCACCTAAGCCCAGGAGTTGGAGGTTGCTGTGAGCTGTAATACCACAACACTCTGCCAAGGGCAATGAAGTGAGACTCTGTCTCTAAAAAAAATAAAAAATAAAAAATAAAAAAATAAACTGTACAGGCTTGGCGCCTATAGCTCAAGTGGCTAAGGTGCCAGCCACATACAACAGAGCTGGCGGGTCTGAATCCAGCCTGGGCCTGCCAAACGACAATGACAACAACAACCAAAAAATAGCCGGGCATTGTGGTGGGCGCCTGTATTCCCAGCTACTTGGGAGGCTGAGGCAAGCTTAAGCCCAGCAGTTTGAGGTTGCTGTGAGCTGTGATGCCACAGCACTCTACCTAGGGCGACAACTTGAAGCTCAGTCTCAATAAATAAATAAATAAATAAACTGTGTAGGTCCACAGGGATCCTGGAACTGTTGTCCTGGAGGACATTCCCTGCCCTGCCCCTTCATCCTTCCCTTCAGGACTGGCCCCCACTCTATCTGCTCCAGGAAGCCTGTGTACACGGCCTCATCTGTCAGCAACTCCCCCCCTCAAGGGAGGATCATCAGTCTTTCTAGCACTTAGAGCTCCTCAGGCCCACCTGAGAATGACCTACCAAATCCCGTGTGCTCTGGAATTTGACAGCCCCAGGCATGAGCCCTGGCTCCTCCCCTGCTGGGTTCTAAGCCCTTGGGCCAGTCATTTCAGTTGAGTCTCTGTTTCCTCATCTGTGAAATGGGGCAATGATGACCAATAACTAGGGCTGATGTGAGATGAAGTGGGTCGTGCAGGTCATGTGGGTTGCATGGCTCCTGGCACCCAGTGAGCACTGAGCAGATGTGGCTGATGTTATTATTACTACTCTAACATGCCAGACCCGGTGGCTCACACCTGTGGTCCCAGCACTGTGGGAGGCTGAGGCAGGAGGATTGCTTGAGCTCAGGAGTTAGAGGCTTGTCTGAGTGAGAGTGAGACCCGACTCATGAAAAAAATTGAAAACCCAGCCATTGGCTCGGCGCCTGTGGCTCAATGGACTAAGGTGCCAGCCACGTACACCTGAGCTGGCGGGTTCGAATTCAGCCCAGGTCCGCCAAACAACAATGACAGCTGCAACAACAACAAGAAAAAAAATGGCCGGGCGTTGTGGCGGGCGCCTATAGTCCCAGCTACTTGGGAGGCAGAGGCAGGAGACTCGCTTGAGCCCAGGAATTGGAGGTTGCTGTGAGCTGTGATGCCTCGGCACTCTATCCAGGGTGACAGCTTGAGGCTCTGCCTCAAAAAGAAAAAAAAAAAGAAAAACCCAGCCAGGCACTACAGCGAGCACCTGTAATCCCAGTGACTTCGGAGGCTGAGGCAGCAGGATGCCCACAGCCTGAGTCTGAGGTTGCAGTGAGCTATGATGCCATTGCACTCTGCTCAGGGCATAGGGTGGGACTCTGTCTCAACAACAACAACAACAAAAATACTCAAACACTGCCTCACCTACTTGGCTACTGCCCTGGTCCAGGCCTCCTCACCAGTCCTCCTGCCTCTGGTCCCTGTCATCCACACAGTGAACAGAGAGGACTCCCTCTCAAACCATCTGGGCCAGAGCCCCACAAACTGAGACTTAAGGAAATAGGGTCTAGCTCAGTTGTCAAGTGGTAGGCAGGCTGGGCCTGGCACAACTGCCCTGTGGTGACAGCTCTTGGACCAAGAGTATCATCAAGTGAAAAAGCAAAAGTACAGAAGGGAGAGTGCGCTGAGAGGGAAGGTAAGAAACTGTTTCCGCTTGCTCAGATCTGGCAGATTCTGTCTGGAGAAATAGACAAGAACCTGATCACAAGGGGACTTTTCCTTCCCCACCCTCCCCACCCCGAGACAGAGTCTTTGTCACCCTCGATAGAGTACTGTGGTGTCACAGCTCACAGCAACCTCCAACTCTTGGGCTCAAGCAATTCTCTTGCCTCAGCCTTCCAAGTAGCTGGGACTACAGGTGCCCGCCAAATGCCCAGCTATTTTTCAGAGATGAGGTCTCGCTCTGACTCAGGCTAGTCTCAAACCTGTGAGCTCAGGCAATCCACCTGCCTCAGCCTCCCAAGTGCTAGGATTACAGGCAGGTTTTTTTTTTTTTGATAGTTTTTAAAATGTTGCCATCTGTGTGTAATCCTTTCTCAGTTTATTAACTAAATATGAAAATAAGTAACTAAAGGAAAAGCAAAGCTGGCAGCAGAATTCCTTGGGGAGAGGAACTATCTCAGATTTTAGCAACACAGGCGGGTGAGCGGTTTGGGTTGAGATGCTCTATCAGCCATAGGAAGTAGTTTGAATTTCCACTGAGGGTGGGGCTGGGTGTGAGAGGGCCCAGGGAGCAAAGAGAAAGGAAGTTATGAGGGGAGGGTGGGGGAGATAGAGGAAGCCAAGTCGGCAGTGTGAGGTCAAGGGTCCAGGCACTGCCATGCCTAGTGGTTAAGGGCACGAGCCCCAATGCCATACTGTAACTCACCAAGAGCATGTGGTATAGCAGCCAAGGGTGAAAGTCCTGCCTCTACCACTTTCTAGCTGTGCAAACATCACAAGTGACTGTACCTTTCTGAGCCTCAGTTTCCTCAACAGTGAGCTAGTGCGAGAACTCACCTCCACAGCGGTGCCTGCTGCCTGGTAAGTGTGCAGTAAATATTAGGGTTTGTGGTTATTACCATCTTGTTTTGTGCATGTAACATTTGGAGAAATAAGGAAAAGAGAATGTCCATTTCTGAAATGGATGAAGGGACAGAAGCTAAGGGGTGTGTGTGTGTGTGACAAAGTGAGACAGAAAGGAAAAGAGCTGAGGGAGAGAGGGCTGGAAATGTGGGTTCACAGGGCAAGGACAGAGCCCAGCTTGCTCACAGCCATATTCCCAGTGCCTGGCATTGTGATAGGTACTTAATATGACGTTGAATGAATGAATGAATGTGAGAAGCATGAGCCTTTCCCTGTTAGGAGTCCTCTGAAATACTAGAGATTGGGTTGGGTTCCCATAATTTGGGAATGAGAATGAGTCTCTGAATATCAAAGGAACAACCTGGTGGTTGTGCCAGGCGGCTATGCATCCCTCCACCCAGGGTCAGACCACTCTTCCCTACCTGGCACACCTGCCTCTCACTGTCCCATCCCCATATCACTCTGTGATACCAGGGACTGCCACACTTTCCTGCTCTGACACCCTTCCCCATGCTCTTCCCACTACCTGGCAGCACCTTCCCCTTCACCCTTCAAGGACAATTGGAATATGCCCTCCTCTGGGAGATGATTCTTTCACAACCCCTTGCCACATGTCCTGTATTACAATTACTGGGGTCTGTGTCAGTTTCCGTCATTGGACTGGAGAAGCACCATGAGGGCAGGAACCACCCTGCCAATTCACCTCGTGTCCCCAGCATCGCCAAGCGTCAAGCTGGGTGCGAATAGATGAGTGAATAAAATAATGAACAAATGAATGAACTTCATACCTCAGGTGTATATTCGGTACTGAGGTGAGGGGGGTCTGGCAGTCTTACGGGCCTCTCCCTGCCCTACGTTCCTTGACAGGCCCTCTCACCCAAAGTCACCACACCCAGCCCGCTCTTCCCAGCCATCCCCACCCGGAGACCTTACAGGCCACCTTCTCAGCGTTGCTCAGCTGAGTCCAGCTGCCCTTCTCCTTCTCCTTCAGCGCCTGCTGCTCAGCATTGAGCTCCGTGCAGAAGGGCTCGTCCGGCATGGGGTAGGAGCGCTGGGCATAGTAGTTGGTGTAGGGGGGCATCTTCCGCTCATTGGGGGCTGCAGGCACAAGGGAGGGACCTGAATCCAGGCTGCTCTGGGACACCCTAACTCTAACCCCTAACATCAATAAGCAGGGCTGTGTTTACTGAGTGCTTGCTTACTTGTGCTAGGGGCATTCTAAAGCCTTCAGGTGAGTTGACTCATTTACACCACATCATCTGACCCAGGTGATATCGTTATCTCCATTTTACAGATAAAGAAACTGTAAGTAACCTGGTGGAATTCACAGAGCAAGAAGAAGCAGGGCCAGGGCCACAGTTCAGCCCCTCTGGCTTCAAATCCCATGTTCTCTGGGAAGATCTGAGGTGAAGGGTCAAATCAGGCAGAGGCAATGTGGGAAACTGCCATCATGTTCCTGCCTGCAAACGGTAAAGCACTCTGCCTTTAGTGAGTGGCCAAGGGCACAGCTTTGGAGTCAGATGGGTTTGAACCCCAGTTCCACCTCAACTCAGTTCTAACAAGCCCCTTTATCTTCCTGTACCTCCATATCCTTGTGTAGGAGGTGGGAGTAGTAAGAGAACCCACCTCACACTCTTCACGATTAACACACTGAAAAGGTGGGCGGCATGTGTGGCTCATCAAGTAGAGCGCCGGCCCCATATACTGAAGGTGGAGGGTTCAAACCCCGCCTCCGCCGAACTGCAAAAACAGAAAAATAGCCGGGCATTGTGGCGGGCGCCTGTAGTCCCAGCTACTCGGGAGGCTGAGGCAAGAGAATCGCCTAAGCCCAGGAGTTGGAGATTGCTGTGAGCTGTGTGATGCCACAGCACTCTACCGAGGGGGATAAAGTGAGACTGTCTCTACAAAAAAAAAAAAAGCACTTAAAAGGCTTCGTGCAATGCTTGGCTCACAGAAAATGCTCAGTAAATCATGCTGATTTTTCGATGTCAGTTAGTTTGACTACTGGCTTCCCTTCCTAGAAGCTTTTCCTGATGGCTAAGCCCCCAAGGGCTCCTGTGGGTATCCAAGGTTCCTGGAACAAGGTGGGGCACTAAGGACGGCCTCAGTAAAGGCTCTGCTGTGTGCTGACACCATGCTACTGAAAAGACCTTGGGCAGGGAGACCTGGCTCTTCCCATATCTAGAGCTCAGGACTTAATCTATTTCACCTGAAAAATGGAGATAACAGCCTGGCATCTACCTTTCCTGCTTATTGTAAAGTCTAAATGTGCTAATTTGTTATCACATTTTTATCACAAATTGCAGTACACAGTAAGGGCTCAATACAGTTTACCTTTAAATGACAGGAAGGCCTTTGTGCTATCTGGCTGAAGACTGTCCTGCTTTATGTCTCTTTCTTCTGACTAGCACTGATACTAAGGTCCGGAAAGAAGGACTCAGGGTCCAAGGTTCTGTCAGCATCCTTCAACTCAGAATACAAAGGCCTAGCCTAGGGGCCTAAGGTTTGGTGGGGTCAGGCTCTAAGAAAGGTTGGAATGGAGGGGGCTGCTGTCTGCTCACCTGTGGGCTTCATTTCCTAGAGGAACTTGGCCCAGGACCAAGGAGTGGAGTTGTGGGAAGTGGTGTGGGAGTGAGCCCAGGGAGTGCAGCAGCCTATAGGCAGGACCCTTGCCCCTAGTCCCAGAGTTTTTTGGGCAGGGATGGGTCCAAGTCTTACCAGAACCTCCTAAGCTTTGTATCCCTCGAGTTCCAAGTCCTCCTCTCCTCAGGGCCAAGCTCCAGGCAGCTCTGGAGAGCATCTGGGAAGAGAGAGTATCGATGACTTCTGTTCCCGCATGGCCTTCTGTCCCCAAACCTCAGTGCCCAACCTGAGAATCCCTCTTTCCCTGGCATGGTGGCAGTGGGAGCTCAGGGCTTCAAGGTCACCCTCATGCCCCTGACCTCTAACTTTGTCTGATATCCCCATGAAGGTAGATAGGGGTCCTGGACATTTGGAGCCCCCTGTTGGGACCTCAGTTCACCATCTGAGAAGCAGGAGGAGGCCTATCTCTCGTGATAGAGTCTGAACTCTTGTGGTAGAGTTCCCTAGTTTGAGGCTGGGGGTTCTGGTGCCAGCCACAGGTCAGCCTGGCCAGGTTAGGAACCCCTTCAGTGGTTTGTGCCCCTGGAGAAACTGGGTGGGAGTCCAGGTTGGGAGGTAGCAGATCCCAAAGCTTCTTCATTGCAGGGCCATCTGCAGAGGTCTCTGCACAGACAGATGGGCTGGCCCCCACCCCTTTCCCCCTAATTGACTGCCTACGTGCATCAGAGCCTGCAGAGCTGGGCTGGTGGGGGAGGGGAATAGGCTGAACCCAACCTCACACCCCCCAGGGAAGGTTCAGGGTTGGGAATCCACGGGAGGTGGGGAGGGGCTTTAGAGGACAGGACTTAACTGGGTCATAAGGAGGGAGAGGATGACACATCTGCGGAGAGAAGCAGGCACCCCACTTCTGGAGAGAGAAAAGGGCCCTGCGTCTAGGGACAGAGAAGGGCACCCAATAACTACGAGGGAGGAGATACAACATATATGGTAAGTGGCGTCCCACATGTCTGGGAAAGAGGGGCTCCCCATCAGGGGTAAGTGTGAGGGACAGGCCTCATTATCAGGAGAGGGAGGGGAAAGGGAAGGCTCCCCATATGCGGACAGAGAATATCTCCGGAGGAGTCCTCAACTTTGCCCTGCCAGAAGCATCCCAACCCTCTACTGAGAGAGCCACAGGGGCCTGACCCTGACGCAAAGGTGGGAGACCAGGCTGCATCCCATTCCCACCCAGGCTGGGGCAGTGAGGTTCACCCACCCACCCACTCACCTCACAGGCGGCAGCAGAAAGGAGCGCGACCCAGTCTGCCAAGGGAATAACTGAAAAGTGGCTGCAAAGGGACCTGAGCCCAGGCGCCCGCCCTTTGGCCCGCCCCACCGTCTTTCCCAGGGCCTCCCCCGCGTGGGAACATCTTGCTTGGGCCAGACATGGATTGCCCAGCCCACGTCCCTGGGGGAACCTCAGCCCACAGCTTGGTGGGAGGAACTGCAGAGCAACTGCCACATCAATTTCCTCACCCACAGGGGTCCTGCCAGTGGATACTCTAAGCTGACAGCACCTGGTTAGTCATGAGAGTGGGATCTGAGCTGCCTCTTGCATTTATTCAGAGCTCTCTACGGGGCTCTGCAGACTCAGGTCTTCCTGACCATTCAGCCCAGGCCCAAAGCCTCCTATTCCAGGATCACCTACTTCAAGTATCTAGCCTGGGAGCTGGCCTGGGGGTGCCTTCAATCCCCCAACCCCATCTGTAGGCCTTTGCACATTGAGAGGTGAAAAAGTCCCCCTCTGGAGCTTCAATCTTAGCTGTATGACCTACCTTTCTTTCTTTCTTTCTTTCTTTCTTCCTTCCTTCCTTCCTTCCTTCCTTCCTTCCTCCCTCCCTCCCTCCCCCCCCTCCCTTCTTCCTTCTTTCTTTCTTTCTTTCTTTCTTTTTTTTTTGAGATAGAGCCTCAAGCTGTCACCCTGGATAGAGTGCGGTGGCATCACAGCTCACAGCAACCTCCAATTCCTGGGCTCAAGCGAGTCTCCTGCCTCCGCCTCCCAAGTAGCTGGGACTACAGGCGCCCGCCACACCGCCCGGCCATTTTTTGGTTGCAGCTGTCATTGTTTGGCAGACCCGGGCTGGATTCAAACCCGCCAGCTCAGGTGTACGTGGCTGGCGCCTTAGCCCTTTGAGCCATAGGCGCCGAGCCTTAGCTGTATGACTTTCAGTAA
>CAUYRH010104669.1:0-13970 GCA_963574655.1 Perodicticus potto
ATATAGTGATTAAGAAAATGCTATGAGGGCTATCTCTCACAGTAGGATCAAAATGTTTCTGATTGTATATGAAGCACATTCTGCCCTATGATTGCACCAATGTACACAATTATGATTTAATAAAATTATTAAAAAAAAAAACAAATTTCAATCTGATGGTCTCCCAGAGCACCTGCCCTTCTGCCTAGAAGGTAGGTTGAATAAGATCCACTGAGCTTGTAACAGGTGCAGAACATGACAGAGAAGGAGGACCAAAGTTAAGCCCAAAGCCCTGCAGCAGGGTGGCTGAGAGCTTAGCCACCCCCTTAGTAGAAGCAGAGGCACAGGAGTAGGGCGGAATGGGTTCCCCAATGGGCATGAGTTCAACACTGTGTGTGGCAAGTTCGAGATGCCCAGGAGTCATCTACAATAGGCCACTGGGTACCAAAGCCATAGTGTCATTTTCTCAAATGCCTTGAAGACCACATTTGGATTACGAACCTGGGCATATGGATCCAACCTTCAAAGGGAGATATAAGAATTAATTCTCAAAGCTTGGCCCTGTTTAAAATTTCCGAAGACCCTAGATAATGAAGTCCAGCTTTTCTACTTTTATTTTTAAATGAAGAGTCAGTATATATTTTGTATTATTATAGCCTATTTCCTCCATAGTCCTGGGCCCACAAGTCAGTTCCCTTTTTAGCAAAGCAATTGTTTAGCAATAGTTAGCATTTCCTCTGGAAAGCATGTAAATTTGATATTAAAGTATAAGCCCATCTGTTATGATTTTGAAACAATGTATGAGATAGTGTGTCTTGCTAGTGCCCCAGCTGTTGTTATTGATTATGGGTGTGTTTGAAAGTGTTTCTCCATTTTTGTTTAAAACAGCACTAGTTGGTATTTTCAACTTCTCTCTCAGATTGCTTTCTTTTCTTTCTTTCTTCCTTCCTTCCTTCCTTCCTTCCTTCCTTCCTTCCTTCCTTTCTTTCTTTCCTTCTTTTTTTCTTTCTTCTAAGATATAATTTTAATTAGCTATGTTAGTTAATTGATTTGCTATTATTTGCAGGGCACTATAATAATATTCCAAGTATTATACTGTTATACTCTTATGAAGGGACTATGCAAATTTGAATGCCTTTATGTGATATGAAGATTAGAAAAGAGTTAATAAATGTTTTGAAGTAAATATTTCCAAGAGATTCATTGTTATTAATACATGCAAATTAACCACAGAGGCAAACAAAACAATTTTTGAATATATAGTCATGCACTATATAAAGATGTTTCAGTCACTGACACACCACACACAGGATGGGGCCTCATAAGGTTCTATTGAGGCTGAAAAATTTCTATTTCTTAGTTACATTGTACCTGACACAACACATTACTTGTATGTTTGTATATGAAACCAGCACATTGTACCCTTTGGTTGCACTAATGTACACAGCTATGATTTAATAAAAAAAAAAAAAAAAGAAAGTACTCACATATAAAAAAGAAAAGTTAACTGTGAAACAGCTACGGGCAGGTCTTTAGAAGATATTCCAGAAGAAGGCATTGTTTATTACAGGAGATGACAGCTCCATGGCAAGGTGCAGGGGTGGAAGATAGTAATATTGATCGTCTGCCCCTGTGAGGGCCTAGGCTAATGTGTGTGTTTGTGTCTTAGTTTTTATCAAAAAATCTAAAGAAGTAAAAAAAAACTTTTTAATGTTAGAATAGAAAGAAGCTATTAAAAAAGCTATTGTTATTAAATTGTAAGCCTTTTTAATTCTGTGAAGGCAAAAAGTGGAAACCTAATAAACACATGTATATGTAAAAAATACAAAAAAAAACCAAAAAAGCTTATAAAGATAGAAAGGAAGTATTTTTGTACAGGTGTGCAACATGTTTGCATTTTAACCTGAGGGTTATTACAAATGAGCCAAAAAGTTGAAAAAAATTTAAAGTTTATAAAGAAAGCTATGGTAGGTGAATGTTAATTTATTATAAAGGAAAGAAAACTGTTGTTTATAAACATAGAGCACGGTGTTTACCCAGTCTACAGTCCTGTGCAGTAATATCCTAGGACATCACTTTCACTCACCACTCTCTCACAGACTCACCCAGCCCAATGTCCAGTCCTACAGGCCCAATCTCAGTAAACACAGGTGTACCAATTTTCTATACTTTCAGCTGTATTTCGTGTACCTTTCTATGTTTAGATACGAAATCAGACAATTAAGTTCATGGATCCGGCTTAGAAAAAGTGCTACATGCCTCATGATGGAACGTGACTATTATGATCACCTCTGAAGTACTCTGGTTTGGGAAGCTTTGTATCAACACCAGCCCCTTGCCCACCCTTCAAAGCAATTTTGGAACTTGTTTTCTGGAATGCCCATTAGAGTTATAGTCGTAGATGTAACAATTAAGTTCATGAACTCATCTAAAAATATATATACCTGTACAGAAAGAAGAAAAGTAAGTAAATAAGAAGTAGGTGGACATTTCAATTTTTGAGAGGCTTACTGATTCAAATTTATGTGATTTTACTTAAGTCTAATTCAACAAATACTTTTTATTTTATCTATATATCTTATTCAAGACATTCTTCTTAGTAATATGCAGGACATAAAAAAGAAAAGCCACTGGTATCAATCCTAAAAGAGTTTTTAATCTAATAAACAATAGAATACGATTGATAAACAGATGTTTTACCAATTTACCATATTTCTTAATTCTTTCCCATGGTCTACATTATTAGTCATTTACAGAATTATTTTCCGCTGAATTGGAAAATATCTCACACCCTGTTTCAATATTGTGATCTGGCATTACCACCAATCAATCTAATTTGGCAAATGCAACAAAACTTATTTGTCTCCAAGGGCTAGATTGCTATGAATTACAAATTAACATTTCAGACAGACTGTCTTATATGCTGTACAGAGAGTCAATATCATCTTTCAGGAAACGAAAGGACAAGGGAGATTAATTTGACATGAGGGCTTTTTGGAAGGACTCCATGAAGAATGTGGCATCGAGCTGGACATTGAAGGATGAACACAACATTCGTTCATTCATTTATTTGAAGATTCACAGACCCCCTGGTCCATCAAGCACGGTGCTGTGTCCTGAACTAAGTGATGCATTTGATTCAAGCCCCCAAACCACTGCTGAGTTTCGCTAGAAAGTCCCTGAAACTCTATAGATCTAAGTTTCCTCATCTGTTCAGTTAGGAGACAAGATGATTATCAGCAGACATTATGGCTCTTCAAATTCTGAAATGCTGTGTAAATTATTCTGGGCAGACTCACAAGAAGGTCATGAGCCTCTCGCCTTTTTCAGTATTCCCTGATCCAAACTATATTACAGTCTGGCAAAGTATCGCGGGTCTCTGCTTGTCTCCAAAAGTGAGGAAGAAACGGATGTGGTTAAGATGGAGCACAGACCCCATCCCGTCTCACTGAGGGTGCAGGGCTGGGACTGAGGGTCTCTGTACGGAGCGGAGTGTGGTCAGGAGAACGCGGCAGCCACAGCTCTGTGTGTCAACAGCAGGAAGGGGGACTCTGCACCACACGGCACTGAGGGACCCAGGGCCCCTCTGTCCTGGCCTTCCCTCGTGTCTCAGAGTCCTCTGGCAAACGCCCTGCATGTGGGTCACTATGAAAGTTTTGAGACAGCCTGTGTTATGGCCCATTATTTCACTTCCAAGAAACACAGCAGGCAGCATAGTTTTGAGTTGCTCTGCTGATCGGTGTCGAAGGGATGGCGTCACTTATTTCCCTCTGCACAGATTTTACATTTCTTGATTTTTGTGTATCTCGGGACTTTGATAGCAGTATGCAGCCACCCACTAGGGAAGTCGTCATGTGGAAGGCATGCCTTCTCTCACCCCTCACCCTGGAGGAAACACAGATCACTACCCTTCTCATTTCGTCGGTGAGAATTTTCCTCAAGACTGCAATTAGAAGCAGGAGTGATGGATGTAAATGTGTCTGAATGTCAGGGGAAAAATAAACAGGATTCCGTGATTATGTGGTATATTCCCTATCACACTCCAGCTGACAGGGGATGGATAACCATTTTTGTCTCATTATTACTCCAACTGTCTGTTCTCCTTTCTGACAGTTTAGAGTGGAAAGAGATGCTGTCAATATCCTTTCCTGACAGAGGTAGAGCTAAGCAAAGCCTTCCTAACGTGTCTCCTTTTATAAAGAAGGAAGTCCGAGTCTAGCATGAAGACTCTTCAGGACAGACCAAATAATGGCTTTCCAAAGATTTCCAAGCTTTAATCTCCAGAAGCTAGGAACATGTTACTTTACATGGAAAAGGGTATTTTGTAAATGTTATTAAATTAAGAATCTTGAGATGGGGAGATGATCCCGGATTATTCAGGTGGGCCCAATGCAGTCATGAAGTAAAAGAGGGTGTCAGGAGAGTTAGAATCAGAGGAGCTCTAATGACAGAAGTGCAGGTCTGAGTGATGTGATACAAAGACGCCTTCACTGGCCACCGGTGACTTTGAAGATGAATGAAGACCCCATGAGCCAAAGATTGCCTGCAACCTCTAGAGTTTAAAAAGGCAAGGAAGTGTACTAGCAGGGTTTAGCTGACACTTTGCTTGTAGCCCAGCAAGACCCAGAGGTCACCCAGCTACCTTCAAAACGGTAAGGTAATAAATGTGTATTGTTCTCAGCCTGTTGAGTCTGGGGTAATTCGTTACAGCAGTAATAGGAAACTAAGGCAGTGACGCAAACCAAACAGGTAAAAGGTAAACTTGATTGAGTACACGCTGTGTTTCAGGCATTGACCCAAGCCTTACGGTTGTGAGCTCATTTAATTCTGAAAGCAAACCTATGAGGTACAGACTGTTCTTAGTCCTGTGACGCAGTGAGGAAATGGGCGCAGAGAGGCTAAGGAAGGCTCGGTCTTACTACGTACCACTAAGAAGTCCTACACAGTAAATGACACAGGCATAGGGACAGTGCTCAGGGTATATCCACCACTGGGATGGTGTCATTCAAGAAGAAGTTTCATATAATAGGCTCAAATCACAAACTTATAAATAATGACTGTTTTTAACCAACACACACACACCCACACTCACACACTATTTTGCAACTTCTTCCTTGAAAAGCTCACAAGTTAAGATTTCTAATATTATGTTTAGCACGACTGTAAAAAAGAAAAGCCCACCGCACATTGGTGGAAGTCTATATTTTCCATCCCGCAAATCTAGGCTTGTCCATGTGACTTGCTGTGGCCGATAGGACAAATACGATGAAAAGAGAAGCTTGAAAAAGTTTTTCCACATTAGAGCGTCCATGGGAAAAAGTCGCGGCTGACCTACGAGATTTTAGAAACACGTGGTTCATGTGCCCCTGTTACTCTATCCAAAGTCCAGACATGTGAATGAGGTCATCTGGGACAAGAAACCCCCAGCTGGCCCTCCTGCTGACGATACCACATGATTGAGCCCAGTTCGGACCTGCGGAAAGGCCACCCGGCTGAGATGAAACCAAACTTCCAGCCTCACAAAATTACAAACTTATAAATAATGGTTGTTTTTAACCACTAAGTTTCAGGATAGTTTGTTACACAGCAAAATAACTGCCTCTAAAAAATGGACCCTTGAGATTATAGCGCTTTGGGAATCATATTCAATATCCTAAGCCTTCTCAGCTAATTTCCGACTGGCTTCTAAGGAAATAAAGTTGAGGTTGATGACTGAACTAATTCACTCCTCTCCAAACTTCCTCATAGGATTTTCCTACTCTGAAGCAAAAGGAAATGTGCTACCCCCCAAATAACTGGCATAATAGTAATATTATATGTGAGAAAGATTTTAAATATCTGGTTAGCATTAACAATACCTAAAGTTTTATTAAAATGTTTTATACTTCTACCTTCAAAGAATGGAGGGTCTTTTGCCATAGTTTCTCTAGTTTCCATGTTAATTAGTGTCTTTAAAACAAACTGAAACTCTCTTTTGTTCCCTAAGAAAAAAATAATTGTTCGGACATAACTCAGGACATCAAAAAGCAGTTTCTTTCAAAATACGGAGACATAGGTCTTCTAAGAGTACATACTATTAAGGATTTACAGGACCCCGACGGAAAGTCCCGTAATTGTTGAGGCTGTCTCTCTCCAATTTATTATAGGGCATGGCTGAGCCAAAGCCAGCCCATCACCACACCCCAGATTTCTAAATGTTCAAGATGAAAGCTCGTGATTCCAGAAACCACACCATTGCAGTTCTTTAACAAATTCTATTCCACTTTTCAATGTAGTTTATGTCATCTTAGAGTCACCAGAAAATTTTATATTGTGCCTTTGGTTTCACTAGGGAAATTACACTTCCCTATTTTCCGCAGCCTTCTAATGCGACTGTACAAAAATCCAATTGTTTTTCTAGAAGTCACCAAAAATATTTCACATTTTAAGCAACGCACAAAAAAATAGGACTGGGTTCCGGCTCGTTCAGTGATTTATGACTAACCCCTTCTGAGCAATTCCTATTTATGCATTCATTTGACGTGTCTCTGGGTGATCTATTTTTGGCAGCATCACTGGACACAATATAGAGTGCCCCAGTTCTCCCTCTGAATCCTAAGAAAACATTTAGCAGAAGTGAAATGATATTGCCTTTTAATTTTCTTGTAGAAATCTGTGGTTTGTGTAACATGACTCAGTCCAGTTCTGATTAATGGGGATGCATTTTACTCCCTGTAATAGCCAAGCCCGCAGGTATTAAAAGCCTTCACAATCCAAACACTGGACTTAAATGCAAAGCTCTGTGAGCTCAGAATTTACTGCTCTAAGGAAGAGATTACAAAGGAATTGGAAATAAATCCAGTGGTAAACTTAAGGAAGTTCCTGAGCTACTGTTTCCTTCTGCAATGGATTCCTTGTGACCCTGGGTTGACAAACTGCTTGGCTAAGAGCTGGCCCCGAAGTAACCTTTGTACTAGCAGTGATGTAAGGAGTGGCTCCCGTGACTAGGGGAGTATCATATGAATTCGGGGGTGATTTATGATATAAAAGGCAGGGTCATCCTGTTGGGACTGTCAGTAGTGAAGTCACGCCTCATGCCTCGTGTCACTCACCTTCAGACAGGAAGTCCAGACACTGAAGCTGTTTCTCTCAAAGCTCCATCCTGACCTCATTTAGTATCACTGTTCAACCTGGGGCAGCCTTCTGACACTATGAAAATAAGTTAACAGACCTGAGCTGGACATTAAATTACCCCCTACCCTTACATTCTCCAGCCTCCTTTTCAGGTACCTCACTGCCTTTTGTGATCTGACTTCTTCTCGGCCCCTTCTCCCTGCCGTGCGCACCTGCTTCCCCTCCTGAGAAGAAGCAGTGCCTTCTGCCTTCCCTGTTTTAAGGTGTCCCAGTGCCACCTCCTCATGGTACGATCCTCCCGCCCTCAGCGGCAAGTGCTGTCTTCATACTGTTAAGTGCTGCAGTACTTCCTACACATTTAAAAACAAATCAAATTTCCTGTGTATATTTTAAGTTAGACAACATATTATAAGATACACATATGTATGTATAGTAAATGGTTAACATAGTGGAATAAATTAGCACACCCATCATCTCCCATGGTTACCCATTCCCCTTACGCTGCCCATGGCAAGAGCTATAATCTACTCAGTTAGCAAAAATTCTAAATATAATACACTATTATAACTGTATAGTCTTCATGTGGTACGTTAGATATTCCACCTTGTTCATCTTATATATTTGCTACTTTGTTTCCTTTGATCAAAGTCTCCCCATTTTCTTCTCTGCTGTCCAATTCCAAGTCTGGTAACCACTGTTTTATTTCTTGAGAATCCATAGATAAGTGAAAATATGCAATAGTTTGGTTTTTTTTGGGTGTCTGACTTATTTTGCTTAGTATAATGTCATCCAGTTCCATCCATGTTGTAGCAAATGGGAGGATTGCCTCCTTTTTAGGGCTAAGTAACATTCTATTGTCTATCTGTGCCACATTCTCTTCGCTCAGTCATCCGTTGATGGACCCTAGATCATTTTTATACCTTGCCTATTATGAATAGTGTTGCAAGAAGCATGGGGGTGCAAATGTCTTTACAAGGTGATGATGTCATGCATTTGGGGCACATACCCTGAGGAGGGATTGCTGGGTCATATGGGGAGTTCTATTTTTAATTTCTTTGAAATGCCCATGTTGTTTTCCATTATGACTGCATCAACCTACATTCCCATCAGCAGGGTACCGGGGTCCCTTTTCTCCATATCCTCGCCAACACTGCTTATCTCTCACCTTTTTGACAATAGCTATCCTAACGGGGGTGAGGTGGTATATCAAAGTGGTTTCTGTTTGTGTTTCCCTGAAGATTAGTGATGTTGAACATCTTTTCATGTATCTATTTACCTTTATGTCCTCTTTGGAGAAATGTCTATTCAAGTTTTTTATCCATTTTTAATGGGGTTGTTTTAATTTGCTATTAAATTGTATGAGTTCTTTATAAGCTTCAACTATTAGCCCTGTACCTGATAGATGGTTTGCTAATATTTTTCACATTCTAGAGGTTGTCTTTTTAATTTGTTGACTGTTTCTTTACTTTATAGAAGGTCTTTGGTTTGATATAGTCTCATTTATTTGTTTTTGCTCTTGTACTCTGAGCGTTTGGTGTGATAGCCAAGAAATCACTGCCAATGCCAATGTCAAACAGCTTTTTCCTTGTGTTGTCTTCAAGGAGTTTATGGTTTCAGGTCTTATCATTAGGTACTTTAACAATTTTGAATTGATTTTGTATGTGGTGTAACAAAAGTGTCCAATTTCATTCTTTTGCATGTGGAAACCCAGTCTTCACAGGACTACTTATTAAAGAAATAATCTTTTCCCCATTGTGTCTTTTGGTACACTTGTGGGAAAATTAGTTGACCATGTATGTTGGATATACTTAGGGCAGGCTCTCTACTCAGAAGAGAGAGACTGGAACACCACTAGTACATGTGTCAGTTTTTTAATGCCAGTACCATACTGTTTTGATTACTATGGCTTTGTTACATAATTTTGAATCATGAAGTATGAGGCCTCCAACCTATTTTCCTCAGAATTGCTTTAACTATTAGGAGTATTTTGTGGTTCCATACAAATCTTAGGTTTTGTTTCAACTTTGGTGAAGAATGCCACCAAGATTTGGATAGGGATTGCATTGAATCTGTGTATTGCTATAGGTAATACAAATATTTTAACAATATTAATTATTTTAACCCATGAGTATGGAATATTATTCCTTTTATTTGTGTCCTCTTTGGTTTCCTTCATCCATGTTTTATAATTGTCAGTGTACAGGTATTTCAATTCCTTAGTCAAATTTGTTCCTAAGTTTTGTTTTTTTTTTTTTATGCTATTGTGAATGTAACTGTTTCCCAGACTTCCTTTTCAGCTAGTTCATTATTTGTGCTTGAAAATGGCATAGATTTTTGTGTTGTAATTTTATATCTTGCAATTATACAGACATTATTTATTCAATCTAACAGTTTTTTGGTAGAGTCTTTGGGGAGGTTTTATACCTAGAATCATAACACCTGCAAATAGAGATAATTTTACTTCTTTCTGAATAGATTGGATGCTTTAGTCTTTTTTCTGTCTAGCTGATCTTGTTAGTACTTCTAATATTTTGTTGAATAGAGGTATGAGAGCGGGCATCCTTACCTGATAACAGATCTTAAAGGAAGAGTTTTCAGTTTCTCCCCATTGATTAAGATGTTAGCTATTTTACATGAATGGCCTTTGTTGTGTTAAATAGTTTTCCATCTATATCTAAACTGTTAGGACATTTTTATTAAAAGCAATGTTGAGCTCTCTCAAATGCTTTGTGTCAATTAATACAATGCAGTTTTGTATTTTACTTTGCTAATATGATGTATCACATGTGTTAAGTCAGTCCTGCATGCCAGGAATTAATCCCATTTAATCATGATTTCTAATCTTTTTGATGTGCTGTTTAATTCTATTGCTATTATTTTTATGGAGGATTTTTGTATCAATGTCCATCAGAGATAATGGCCTATAACTATCTTGGGGTGTCCTTTTCTGGCTTAGGTATCAAGGTGATATTGCCCTCATAAGATGTGTTAGGAAATACTCCCTATGGCTCTATTTTTTGGAAGAGTTTAAGAAGTATTGGTATTAATTCGTCTTTGAAAGTTTGGTAGAATTCAGCTGTAAAACCATCTGTACCAGGCTTTTACTTATTGGAAAGTTTTAAATTACTACTTCAATCTCTATTGCTACCATTTATTGACACTGATATGTTCAGGCTCTCCTGTTTTGTCTTGATTAAGCCTTATTAGGTTGTATTTTCTAGGAATTCATCCATTTACTTTAAGTTATCAAATTTGTGTATATGTAATTGTTCAAAATAGTTGCTTATGATCCTTTATTATTTCTGAAGCATGTGTTGTAATGTCTCTACTTTTTTTTCTGATTTTGTATCTCTGAGTCTTCTTTCTGTTTTTCTTAGTCAATATAGCTAAGCATTTGTTGATTTTATTTATTTTTTTCAAAGAACCAACTCAGTTTTATTGTTTTTTTGCTATAGCTTTTCTGTTCTTGTTTGATTTGTTTCTGTTCTGATCTTTATTATGTATTTCCTGCTGCTAACTTTTGGTTTACTAAGTTTTTCTAGTTCCTTCAGGCATAATATTTAGCTATATATTTGAGATATTTCTGCTTTTTTAATATAGCCATTTATTGCTGTTCACTTCCCTCTTAGAAATGCTTTAACTGTATCCCATAGTTTTGTGTCTCCACTGTTGTTTGTCTGAAGATATTTTTTAATTTCTCTTTTATTTATGCTTTGACCCATTGGTTGCTCATAGCATGCTGTTTAATTTCCAAATATTTGTGAATTATCCAAAATTCTTCCTGTTCTTAATTTCTAGTTGCATACTTGTCACAAATAATACTTGCTGCTTTTGCTCTTCTTATTCATTTATTTCTTCTTTTTATTTTTAATTATTATGGGCACCTAATAGTTGCATATCTTTATAGGGTACATGTGATGTTTTGATACAAGCATACAATGTGAATTAATCAAATCTGGGTAACGAGGGTATCCATCACCTCAGGCCATTTATCCATTTATCATTTCCTTGTGTTAGGAATGTTCCAATCCACTCATCTAGCTAATTTTAAGTATACACTAACTTATTATTGATTTCAGTCATTTTTTTATGCTATCAAATATTCTTCATTCTATCTAACTATATTTTGCACCCAGTAACCATCCCCACTTTATGCCCTCTCCACCACCACTCCCCTTCCCAGCCTCTGGTAACTATCACTGTACTTACTCTCTGTGTCTGTGAAATCTATTTGTTTTTAATATTTCACTCCCACATATCAGCGTGAACTAATGTGAGATTTTACTTTCAGTGCTTGGCTTGTTTCACTTAACATAATGTTCTCCAGTTTTGCCATATTTTTTCATGTGGCAAGATTTCATCCTTCCTTTGTGGTATATAAAATTTCATTGTGTATACTGGGCACAAAATTGTGTATATGTACCACAATTTCTTTACCTAATCATCCATCAGTGGACACTTCGGTTGATTCCATATCTTGGCTATTGTGAGTAGTACAGCAATGAACACAGAAGTGCAGGTATCTTTTCCATAGACTGCATTCCCAACCTTTGGATATATGCCCAGAAGTGGGATTGCCATTGGTTGGAAAGTTTCATATACAGAGGGTGCCAAAAAAAATGTATATACATTTTCAGATAGAAATAAACTGTAATAAAATTGTAATACTCAAGTCACATTTGACTTCTGCAATTACAAGAGATATATTATGCTATGTATGATACCAAATGCTATTGATGTATATTGGGTATTATGATTTTAAAATAGATTTTACTTTCTTAAAATGTGTATAAATATTTTTGGCATCCTCTTTATAATTTTTAGGTCCATTTGGTCCACAACATAGCTTAATTTCAAAGTTTCCTTACTAGCTGTCTCTGTAGCTGATCTATCCACTATTAAAAATGATGGAATACTAAAGTAAGTCCAAAACTATTATTGTGTTGCTATCTCTTTCTCCCTGCATCTTCATTAATATTTGCTTTATATATTTAGGTGATTTATAACTGGTTGCATATATATTTGCAATTATTATGTGCTCTTGATAAATTAAGCCCTTTATCATTTAATAATGACCTTCTTTGTCTCTTGTGATGGTTTTCCACTTGAAGTCTACCGTATCTCAGTATAGTGACCCCTATTCTATTTTAGCTACCATTTGCATGGACTGTCTTCTTTCACTCCAGCATCTGCAGCCTAAGTGTCCTTAAGGATAAAGCAGATTTCTTGTAGGCAGCATATAATTGGATCTTGTTATTCTTTTTATCCTTTTAGCTACTCTGTGTCTTTTTTATTGGATCATTTAATCCATTTACATTCAAAGTAATTATTGATAGGCAAAGCCTTTTGCCACATTATTGTTTTGTATTTTTCTGTAGATCCTTCTTCCTCTATTTGTTTATCTTTGTGATTTGGTTATTTTCTATAGCACTAATTTTTGGTTCTTTTCTCTTTATTCTATGTATTTATGCTATAGTTTTTTGCTTTGGGTTTACCATGAGGCTTACATAAAACATCTTACAGTTGTAATAGGCAATTTTGCTAATAACAACTTAACTCAGTCAAATAAAAAAACTCTAGACTTTTACCCTGTCTGTTCACAATTTATAACTTTGATGTCACAATTCATATCTTTTTGTCCTGTGTGTTAATAATGTATTGTAGTTATGATTATTTTTGAATTACTTGATTATAATTTGACTTTTAATTTTCATAGGGAATATATATAATTAACAAAATACTGTAACAATATTAAAATAATTTGAATTTGGCTATATATTTACCTCTGCCAATGAATTCTATACTTTCATATGTTTTCATGTTGGTAATTGTAATGTCTTTTTGTTTCCATTTGAAGTCTTTCCTTATGCATTTACTGTAATGCATATCTAATGGTCATGAATTCTCTCAACTTTTGCTTTTCTGGGAAAGACTTTATTTCTCTTCCCTTTCTAAAGGACAGATTTCCTGGTATAGTATTTTTAGCTGGTATTTTTTTTTTTTTTTGTCAACACTTTTATTACATTGTCCTACTTTCTCCTGGCCTGCAAGGTTTATGCTAAGAAATTCACTGATAGAGGATGAACATCCCTACTCTAAAAGTCCAAAATCTTAAATGCTCAAAAACCCAAAGCTTGTCTGAGTGTCAACATAATGCTGCATTGGAAAATTACACACCTAACTTCATGCAATGAGTCAAAAACATAGTCAAAACTTTGTTTCATGCAAAAACATTATTTATGAAATTGTATAAATTACCTTTAGGCATTATATATAAGGTACATATAACACATAAATACATTTTGTGTTCAGTCTTGGGTCTCATCCCCAATATATTTTATTATATATATGCAAAATTCCAAAGAAAATAGAGGTCTGAAACCTGAAACACTTACGGTCCCAAGCATTTTGGATAAGGGATACTCAACCTATGGCTTTAAAAGGGATTGACTTATTTGTGACTTGACATTTTTTCCCTGACTGCTTTTAAAATGTTCTCTTTGTTGGCAGCACCCATAGCTCAGTGGGTAGGGTGCTGGCCACATAAACCCTGGCTATCAGGTTCAAACTTGGCCCAGGCCAGCTAAACAGCAATGACAATTGCAACAAAACAAAAAAAGCCGGGAATTGTGGCAGGCACCTGTATTCCCAGTTACTTGGGAAGCTGAGGCAAGAGAATCACTTAAGCCCAAGAGTTTGAGGTTGTTATGAGCTGAGGGACATAATGAGACTGACTGAAAAAAAAATTTTTTTTTTACTTAAGATGGGTTTATCAGGTCCTAACCCATTATAAATTGAGAAGCATCTGTATGTAAGCGGTCGATAAACACCAGAAAGAGTGCTGAATATCAATAAACCATTAGGGAAAGACAAAAACA
>CAUYRH010104670.1:0-12818 GCA_963574655.1 Perodicticus potto
AATAAGCAAGAAAACATTTTTTAATAGTTTTTAAAATTGCCTGGGTGCGGTGGCTCACGCTTATAATCTTAGCATGTTAAAAGGCCAAGGTGGGTGGACTGCTTGAGCTCAGGAGTTTGAAACCGACCCAAGCAAAAGTGAGACCCTGTCTCTACTAAAAATAGAAAAACTGAGGCAAAAAGATTGCATGAGCCCAAGAGTTGGAGGTTGCTGTGAGCTATTACGTCAGGGCACTCTACCCAGAGCCACAGCTTGAGACTCTGTCTCAAAAAAAGAAAAAAATAGTTTTTAAAATAATTCTCATGTGTTTCAAGTTCCCAAGCCAGTAAGATTTGCTGACCAAAAATTTGTAACTTTGGCTTGGCGCCTGTGGCTCAACAGGCTAGGGTGCCAGCCACGTACACATGACCTGGCGGGTTCGAATCCAGCCCGGGCTCGCCAAACAACAATGACGGCCGCAACCAAAAAATGGCCGAGCGTTGTCGTGGGCGACTGTAGTCCCAGCTACTTGGGAGGTGGAGGCAGGAGACTTGCTTTAACCCAGGAATTGGAGGTTGCTGTGAGCTGTGATGCCTCGGCACTCTCTCCAGGGTGACAGCTTGAGGCTCTGTCTCAATAAATAAATAAATAAATAAATAAATAAAGTAAAAATAAAAAAAAATTGTAACTTTCTGTTTGCCTGATGCATTCCCTTTTTAGTTTCTTTCTCAGAGATGGCAGAACCTCCTTGCAGCCACAAGAGAACTATAAAGCATTATGCCACCTGTTCATCCAGAGAAGACAAGATAAGCAACACCCACCACAGATTATGCCCTAGGACCCACTGAGCAGCCTATTCCTTGCATCCTACCTATACTCACAAGGCTGAAAGAATCACCAATATCAGCTCCTCGATTTTTTTTTTTGAGACAGAGGCTCACTATGTTGCCCTTGGAAGAGTGCTGTGGCATCATAGCTCACAGCAACCTCAAATGCTTAAGTGATTCTCTTGCCTCAGCCTGAGACTACAGGCTCCTACCACAATGCCCAGCTATTTTTTGGTTGTAATTGTCATTGTTATTTGGCAGGCCTGGGCTGGATTCGAACCTGCCAGCTCTAGTGTATGTGGCTGGCACCCTAGCCACTGAGCCACAGCGCCAAGCCAGCTCCTTGCTTATTTACTACTAAAATCCCCACCCTGGAGGGACTTACTTGCCATTTTTGATCACGTGATATATGTATAAGCAAGATTTCTTACTGTGCTTGCGTGCTTTGTACTCTGCTCCAAACATGTAATGATGCTCATTCCCTTCATGCATCATTTATTTCACCTCTATAAAAAACCCTGACCCTGGCTTGGCGCCTGTGGCTCAACAGGCTAAGGCACCAGCCATGTACACCTGAGCTGGCGGGTTCGAATCCAGCCTGGGCCCGCCAAACAACAATCGGCTGCAACCAAAAAATGGCCGGGTGTTGTGGCGGGCGCCTGTAGTCCCAGCTACTTGGGAGGCAGAGGCAAGAGACTCACTTGAGCCCAGGAATTGGAGGTTGCAGTGATCTGTGATGCCACAGCACTCTGTCCTGGGTGATAGCTTGAGGCTTTGTCTCAAAAAAAAAAAAACAAAAAAAAACCCTGACCCTGGGCGGTGCCTGTGGCTCAAGGAGTAGGGCGCTGGCCCCATATAACAGGGGTGGCGGATTTCAAACCTGGCCCCGGCCAAAAATTGTGCAAAACAAAACAAAACAAAACAAAAAAACCCCTGACCCTGTGTGTTGGGGAAGTAGATTGAAACAGTGCATTTTCCCTGCAATCCTCCTTGTCTCAGTAATGGGTTTTCCGTGCATTAGGCAACAGAGGGGAACCCCTCCTTTGTGTTCGTTAACAATAGTTTCTATTTTTCATTTTTTTTGAGACAGTGTCACACTATGTCACCCTCGGTCAAGTGCCATGGTGGCACAGCTCACAGCAACCCCAAGCTCTTAGGCTTAAGCAATTCTCTTGCCTCAGCCTCCCAAGTAGCTGGGACTACAGGCGCCCGCCACAACACCCAGCTATTTCTTGGTTGTAGTTGGCACAGCCTGGATTCAAATGCACCAGCTCGGGTGTATGTGGCCGGTGCCCTAGTTGCTGAGCTACAGGCACTGAGCCTTCTTCCTTTACCTTGATTACATCTACATAGTGTCACAATTTGCAAGGGTCTCTGTTGGGTTTCTTCACATGTAGGTGCCTTGTGTAATCCTCAAAATATTATAAGTATTTTTATTATCTTCATTTTATTTTAAAAACTCCATGAGCTTATCACTTGCTCACAAAACCGATTAGTGATAAAGGCAGAATTCAAGTCTGTCTTCTGATAGCAAGATTTGTGGCACAAGTACATTTTCAACCAGTCAAAGGCATTTTATAATTGCTTTGTATATAAAGGTCTTGTAGACTTTACTGTCTACGACCTCACAGAATTCTAGAGCAGACATTTTCTTTGTATTCTTTATTGGAGATTATTATGAGCCACTTTCATGTTTTTATAAGGATGATCAAATCTGCAACCCTGAGTTCATTTTTCCAAAGAAAAAGACCTTTTTTCCATAATACATTGGTTTATTGGATTTCAATAATATTTTTTGTACTTGGTTCCCTTTTGTATATTCAAAAGAGGAACACTCCAACCAATCACTAAAAATTTGCATGCCGTGTAATAAGATTTAGCAGTATAAGAAGATGCTAAGGAAATACTCTTACTAAAACTAAACTGAAACCTAATCTGAATTAACCGTGATGCTTTTAGCTTTGTTATTTGATTTTCACAATTCTATGAAGCAGACTGTGATGTTTCCTTCTGTTACAGATAAAATAACAATTTCAGGCAGGTGAAGTGACTTGCTTAGAGTTACATAGATTAGAAGTGGCAGATAGAAGATGAGAGCTTGAGTCTTTCTGTCTTTTCAAAACATCGTGTAACTTTCCACAGTCATCACACATTTGGATCTCTATAAATACTTCGGAGGTATGCAAGAATATACATAGAGGAGTATTCATTATAGCATTACTCATAATAGTAAACACTTGGTGGCTACCTACATAGTCAATCATAGGAGATTATTATTTAAATAAATCTAAATTAATCATGATTTTTTAAAAATCATGACATATGTATATTATGAGACACTGAATAGCTATCTAAACGTATTTCATATATTCACATACAGAGTGATATGGCACACTAGCTAAATTCATTGTTGAGTTTAAAACGCAAGTTGCAGAACAATATGTATAGTATAATTCCATTTTTATGTGTTAAACAGAAATTGTTAAGTGCCCACTATTTTGGACTGAGGTCCTGCACTAGGCCCCAGTAGACCAAAACACATTAAAATTGTCCCTCATGTTAATTGCCATGTACCAAAACTTTAAGGAAGCAGACAGATCCCCAAACAGACTAGTTTCCTGAAATCAGGAGATTCCAACCTACCTGAGTCACTGTAGTAAGGAAATCTCCTTTGCTTTAACCCTTATTATAAAAAAGTAACCTGGGTGGCGCCTGTGGCTCAGTGAGCAGGGCGCTGGCCCCAAATACCAAGGGTGGCGGGTTCAAACCCAGCCCCAGCCAAATTGCAACAAAAAATAGCAGGGCATTGTGGCAGGCGCCTGTAGTCTCAGCTACTCGGGAGGCTGAAGCAAGAGAATCACCTAAGCCCAAGAGCTGGAGGTTGCTGTGAGCTGTGACACATGGCATTCTACCGAGAGTTGAGAAAGTGAGACTCTATCTTTAAAAAAAAAAAAAAAAAGTAGCCTAATGTTAACAACTCAGCTTCATTTCTATCCTATTTCTGTGTTTCCACCTTGCAGAGCCCAGGGTTCTGCCATTGCTCAGGGGGAGCGCTCATTCTATTTTGTAAAACAGAGGCTGCCTGATTTGTGAATCACAAACACAAGCTATTTAGATATCTAACTAAAATTATCAAAATTTTGTCGTTTGACATATGTAAGAAAAAAAACCCTTGCAAATTAGTATGTCTCTGCATTAAACCCACAGCAAATGGCTCATTAGACAAACCTTGGATAGAATAGATGAGAAAAATAGATGAGAGAGAAAAAGGCATGTGGACCCCATCTTATAATGTTACACTTTGATAATGTTATACATTACTTTATACTTGAATAAAATGTTCTAAGTTGAACTGCTAACAATTTTTAAAAAGTGATGGTGCACCCGACAATAAAACAAAAGTTATGCTGCATCTCAAATGTTTTTTGAAACCTTCTTTTGTGTGTGCTCAGCATGCTGCCAGGGGCCAAGGAACTTATAAGGAAGTTCTCTTGAGGAACTTAGCTTGTGGTTGGAGAGAAAAACAGAATTTAGACAATGATACAAGACAATAGCTGTGGAAAATAGCTAATAAGTATACCATTCAGAAACTGGGAATAGGCCAGGCACAGTGGCTCATGCCTGTAGTACCAGGACTAGAAGGCCAAGGTGGCAGGATTGCTTGAGGCCAGGAGTTCAAGACCAGCCTGGGCAAAATAGTGAGACTCCTATGTCTACAAAAATAGAAGAGATTATATTCTTTGTTGTAATCAAATTGTCTCAGATCTCAAATTTCCCCGTACTAGGACCTAGTTCAATTTTGAGTATCCCTAAAAATCATAACTTGTTCAGTATCAGTTGGGCCAATTAAACTGGAGTAATCTACCTTCTCTATTTATCTACTGTTTATAGTTCTCAAAGACAGAATCCACTTGGTCTTATCGGATGTCACTTGGCAACAATAGGAATGGGGCTACTGGACAAAAACTGGGTGAAGCCATCCCAGAAACACCTGGTCTCTTTTGTGCTTAGTCTGTATAGGGTCTTTTTTTTTTTTTTTTTTGCAGTTTTTGGCCGGGGCTGGGTTTGAACCTGCCACCTCCGGCATATGGGGCCGGTGCCCTACTCCTTTGAGCCACAGGCGCCAGTATAGGGTCTTGTGTATTAGTTCTATCAGTTCCCATTCCAATCCAAGCCAAGCCAAACTATTGTGGCTAGGGTGTCTGGGTTCATTTTACCAACAAAGCATGCTTGTTGAGCTACCAAATTGTAGGAAGAAAAAACAAAAAACCCTTACTGGTGCTGATTTTATTTACAGCAAATATCATGGATTCCTCCTATAGTAAAATAGGTAAAGGTGTCTGAATGTAGCCAAGTTCAAAGAAAGTTAAAGGGATGTTAGGATCTATTAGACAACTTTCTTGGGCAGGGCTGCTCTGTACAGGTAACAAGTCGAACCTGCATAAGAGGGAATGAAGGGGCTGAAATTCAGACTGAGCTTTGCTCACAGAGCTGCATACCATGCCGGTCGTGTGTGGCTCAGCCAAGTGACTGGACACGGTGGGAGGGGTTATGCCTTTTTCTAACTAGCATTTAAGGCACTATGTGGACTGGCCATGACCCTATTCTTGAAAAAAAATACATTCTTTCCCCCTTCTTTCCTCTTATCACACATAGTGAGAAGGAGATATCTATGCAAAATAACATTCTCAAGTTATGCTATGAAAGGAGAGCAATATTTTCAGGGAAAAAGTCATTCTTAAAATGCATTTATGTGGGGCGGCTCCTCTGGCTCATTGAGTAGGGTGCTGGCCCCATATACCGAAGGTGGTGGTTTCAAACCCGGCCTCGGCCAAACTGCAAAACAGAAAAATAGCTGGGTGTTGTGGCGGGCGCCTGTAGTCCCAGCTACTGGGGAGGCTGAGGCAAGAGACTCGCCTAAGCCCAGAAGTTGGAGGTTGCTGTGAGCTGTGTGATGCCACGGCACTCTACCCAGGGCAATAAAGTGAGACTCTGTCTCTACAAAAAAAAAAAAAAAATGGGCTCGGTGCCTGTGGCTCAACAGGCTAAGGCGCCAGCCACGTACACCTGAGCTGGCGGGTTCGAATCCAGCCCGGGCCCGCCAAACAACGATGACGGCTGCAACCAAAAAATGGCTGGGTGTTGTGGCGGGTGCCTGTAGTCCCAGCTACTTGGGAGGCAGAGGCAGAAGACTCGCTTGAGCCCAGGAATTGGCGGTTGCTGTGAGCTGTGATGCCATGGCACTCTATCCAGGGTGACAGCTTGAGGCTCTGTCTCAAAAAAAAAAAAAAAATTGCATTTATGCGTTTGTTTTATAGATCTTTCACTCTGAAGACTGAAAGGCATGAGCCAATTCAATTGGAAGATCAAGAATTCTCACGATTACCCTCTGAGGACTGTCAGGGACAAGGATCTTTAGGGACTTGACCACACAGGGCACTGCCTGGATGGAGAAGATCCTGGAGATAGGGCGGTGGAGAATTTTAAAAAGTGAGAAGCAAACAAGAGTGAAAAGGGATCTTGGTATCCATTTGAGGCTGTCCCTGTATAGAGATAATGTCACGGAAAAAGTAATGTTTATGCCATTGTTTGGACACTGTGCTGGTTAATTGGAAGACTGTTCTTTCTGGGAATGTACTATGTATGATTACTTGTCTGGGATAGGGTTGCTGGTCAGACTTTTTGAAGGCCTGAGGTCTGAAGAAGTAAGAAGAAGGTGGGATTCCTGGAATCTGGAGACAGAGAGAGCTGTGTGAAAAAGGCTACCTGAGACCCTTACGGATGCCAGGGAGCAGCCTGGAGAATGAATGACCCAACCTTTCCCTCCTCTCTCCCTCTGGGCTCCTGAGGCTCTACGTGGGCCCAGTGGGCAAGGAAGCCAGGAAAAAGAGCCCATATCCATCAGTCTCTCAGGAGAGAGAGCAGGATGGAACAGGTAGAGTGGATAGCAGGGCAAATGGAAAATATCCAGCATGGTGCTGGTAGATCTGTCCATCCTCTCCTTGGAGGGAAGCAATATAGGAAGGAAGTCAAATTATAACCAGAAGGTTGCTTGGAGAGTATGGAATCACAGCAAGGAAGATTAATTGGCTACTATTATTACGTATGATGGTGTTCTCATGCATACATGTTTGACATAGGGGTCTTGCCGAGGTACTAAAATCTTAGCTTGGCTCGGTGCCCGTAGCACAATGGTTAGGGCGCCAGCCACATACACCAAGGCTGGCGGGTTCGAACCCAGTCTGGGCATGCTAAACAACAATGACAACTGCAACAAAAAAATAGTCAGGCGTTGTGGCAGGTGCCTGTAGTCCCAGTTACTCGGGAGGCTGAGGCAAGAGAATTGCTTAAGCTCAAGAGTTGCCACAGCATTCTACAGAGGGTGACATAGTGAGACTGTCTCAAAAAAAAAAAGTATGAATATTAATAATAAATGTTATTAAGTTCTAATAATAGTATTCTTAGTATTTTTGGTTGCAGTTGTCATTGTTGTTTGGCAGGCCCAGGCCAGATTTGAACCCGCCAGCTCTGATGTACGTGACTCGTGCCTTAGCCGCTTGAGCTATAGGCGACACCAATTCTTAGTATTTTTTTTTTCTTATTGAATCATAGCTGGGTATATTAGTGCAATCAAGGGGAATTCTTAGTATTTTTAATAATAATAAGAACTTAGGCCTCACAACAAAGAGATAGGTGCTATTATTATCCCCATACAGATAAGGAAATTGAGACAGAGATGTTTAAAGTAACTTGCCTGAGAATCTGGGCAATGACTGCTATTACACAGCTAATATAGAGATAAAATACACAGACAAATAGACTTTTTGTTTTTGAATGATGCCAAGACTTTGAAGTTCTTTTTCTTTTCTTATTTTATTTTAATCACATTTCTATTTTCTGTAAACCAGAAGCCCCACTCCAAAGCCCTATTCTTAGATTTCTGGCAGCTTGGACATCTACCCAGATGATTGGTATTTCAGTCTTTTTTCTTTTCAGAATACTTACTTGTAGGTGGCAGTGTTAGTTTCAAACCCTACTTTGCATTTTTCTGGGGAAGATTAGAAAAAGCCATCTGGTTAGCATCAACCTGAAAAATTCTTCTCTGAGTGGAACTTCCTTGAAGAAGAAATTGTAAGAGGAGAGTGCATGGTATAAAACTAGGCAGAACTGAAACATTAAATTCCAATGCCCATCAGAATTACTTTTCTGTACAATAAATTCACTTCTCTTCCAGCCTTTTTCTTTTTCTTTTGAGGAAAGATTGTTTTCAATGAAATCTGATCCTTGATAACATTTTCCTAGCTCTTTCAAGTTTAATCTTATTCACATACAGCTTGTTTGGTCTTGAATTTTAGGCTCGTTTTCTATTTAGCTGTCTTTTTTTTTTTTCAGGCTATCATTCCTACCACTGCCACCTCACAAATGGTGACATTCTTGTACGCACCTAGTATAGAATTTGCCTTGAACAGAATCTGGCACATTGTTGGCGCTCAATACTAAATAGTTGTTGATTGATAGTGAGTGAATGAAGAAATGAATAAGTAAATGAAAACTTTCCCAGGAAGGAAAGAAACAATATCAAGGAGAGTAAATGTAAAACATACCCTTACTATTAAATCTTGTAGGGGCGGCACCTGTGGCTCAGTGAGTAGGGCGCCGGCCCCATATACCAAAGGTGGCGGGTTCAAACCCAGCCCCACCAAACTGCATCAAAAAATAGCTGGGCATTGTGGCGGGTGCCTGTAGTCTCAGCTACTCAGGAGGCTGAGGCAAGAGAATTGCCTAAGCCCAAGAGCTGGAGGTTGCTGTGAGCTGTGACAACATAGCACTCTACCAAGGGTGATAGAGTGAGACTCTGTCTCTACAAAATAAATAAATAAATAAATCTTGTAAAGAAGTGTGTATTGTATTGATTTAATTCTTTTACATACCCTTAGAACTGATTAATCTTTAAATAACTATGAAAAAAAGTCTACATAATCATGTAATTTCAGGACTCAGTTTGTCAAAAATCAAATGCCATCTGGTGGCTCATGCCTGAAATTCAAGGTGAGAGGACCACTTGAGCCCAGGACTTTGAGCTAACAGTGAGTTATGATTGCACCACTGCACACAGCCTGGATGACAGAGTACGACTCTGTCTCCGAACAAACAAAACAAAACAAAAAACCAAAAACAAGAGCAAAAAAATTCAAACCTAAAACAAAACAAAATGCTAATCTAAAAAGACTATTGGTTTAATGAAAAAAATTACTTTGGTTAAATTAACTTATTTTACTTGCAATTATTCTACTCTATTTAGTTATTTGGAACCTACTACTAAGAAAGCTTTTTTTCTCATTGCCCTAGTAATTCACTCTTTCGTTTGCAGAATTTAAATTTATCTTTTACTTTGAATTCTTTAGAACACTATTTTTTTTTTTTTTTTGCAGGTTTTTTTTTTTTTTTTTGGCTAGGGCTGGGTTTGAACCAGCCACCTCTGGCATATGGAGCCGGCGCCCTACTCCTTTGAGCCACAGGCGCCGACCTAGAGCACTATTTTACATTGTATGATTGTTTTTTTTTTTTTATGTCGCCCTGGGTAGAGTACGGTGGTGTCTCAGTTCATAGCAACCTCCATCTCTTTGGGCTTAAGTGATTCTCGATTCTCTTGCCTCAGCCTCCCAAGTAGCTGGGACTACAGGTGCCCACCACAACACTAGGCTATTTTTTTGTTGTTGCAGTTGTCATTATTGTTTAGCTGGTGCGGGCCGGGTTTAAACCTGCCACCCTCGGTGCATGTGGCTGGTGCCATAACCACTGTTATAAGCGCTGAGCCCATTGTATGATTCTTTACAGATTTCAAAGGAATAAAAGCTAAGAACTATATTATTAGTCTGGATCATATCGAACTATATGTGTTCAGGAAACATTCCCTAGTAACAAAAAAGAAAGGAAAAATTAAGATAAAAATTTGTATTTTTTTTGAATCTTAGAAAACAATAAATTTTATTTAATTCCTTCCCCTGCCTAATCAGCTATTAATCACTCTGAACAAACAGGTTCAAATTTATACTTTATTATAGTACTTCCTGAAGGCATAAGGAATCTATAGCAGTAATTTCAACTTGAACTTTCCAAAGACTCTATTTAGGTAAATAAAGAACTGCATTCACAGTATATTCATGCAGAATTTGCAATTACCTTCTTTGATTATGTTGTCTATTCTCGGGCAATATGTAAGTTGAAATTTCATGCTGATATACTTAAAATGATATAGTACATTTTAATTTATTTCCTTTCTGTCTTGAATACATCCATTTTTTTCTTACATATAAAACGAAGGCTGAACATGGTGACTTACGACAGTAATTCTAACACTGAGAGGCTGAGGTGGGAGAATTGCTTGAGCTCAGCAGTTTGAGATCAGCCTGACTAAGACTGAGACCTGGTTTCTACTAAAAATAGAAAAACTAGCTGGGCATTGTGGCAGACGCCTGTAGTCTCAGCTACTTAGGTGGCTGAGGCCTTCACATTGAATGTGAACCAGGAACATGCAGAGGATCACATTGCATAGTAAGTTGATAATGAGTCTGGGGAGTTTTAATACTATATTCATCTAACACATTCATGCAAAGCCTTAATCTTGGAAATATTCCTCTTATTTGAGCCACTCTTTCCCAATTAAAAAGATATCTGTGTTCTTCTGTGTAGCATTACTTTAAAAAGAGGAACTTCCTAAGATTTCTTTTTCAGTCTTCTGTGTTTCTAACTACAGAAAACTCGGCTTACAACATGGGCCCCATGAATTAAAATCCTGTTCATTTGCCTCATGATTTCCATATACATCAGCAGGGTAATTTAGAATGTCTTTTGCCACGTTTTTAGAAGAGGTAGCGGCCCTTGGTTGGATTATGAATACAAAAATTATATGATAGGCATTTTCTTTCTAAAGCCCATTTTCTTTTTCTTTCTTTTTTTCTTTTTTTTTTTTTTTTAAGAGACAGAGTCTTACTTTATCACCCTCGGTAGAGTGCTGTAGAGTCACATAGCTCACAGCAAGCTCCAACTCCTGGGCGTAGGTGATTCTCTTGCCTCAGCCTCCCGGGTAGCTGGGATTACAGTGCCACAACGCCCGGCTATTTTTTGTTGCAGTTTGGCCAGGGCCAGGTTTGAACCCACCACCCTTGGTATATGGAGCCGGTGCCCTACTCACTGAGCCACAGGCGCCACCCTCTAAAGCCCATTTTCAATTGTTTTGAAGGGAGCCAGTATAAGCTGGAGTTAAGAAGTTAAAATTAAGAGGCTTGGAAACCAACCTAAGTTTGTACCCTAGCTGTATCTTTTTTTCAGTTTTTGGCCAGGGCTGGGCTTGAACCTGCCACCTCCGGTACATAGGGTCAGCGCCTCACTGAGCTGCAGGCACTGCCCCCCCAGCTGTACTTTTAAACCAATGCCAGACCTTGGGCAATTTATGATTCTTGTGTTGTCATTTGTAAATTCTATTATTATTAGGATAATAATAGAACTCCTTTTGTAAATTGATTATGAGGAATAATTAAATGCCACAAAGCATTTAGCGTTCCATTTAGTCAAGCCATTTTTTTTTTTTTTTTGAGATAGAGTCTCACTATGTCTTCCTGGGTAGAGTGCTACGGTGTCATAGCTCATAGCAACTTCAACCTCCCAAGTAGCTGGGACTACAAGTGCCTGCCACATCGCTCGGCTATTTTTTTTTTTTATTTTGGTATTTTAAATGTGAATTTATGTCGTTTCTGGTAGTAACACATGCCCAATGAAAACCAAAGGCTGGAAAAGCAGTTACACTTCCTACTTGAGTGGACAGTACAACAATCAATCATTTTCTGAATAACCATTGTATTTTCAGTTGATTGTGAACTACTCTGAACTTACTGTGAGATGTAGCCAAAGTGAAGAGAAGACGTAAGGAGAATATTCCTTTTGGGGGGAGGAGGCTAACCCCTCCAGAATCAGCATGGGAAATAAACGTCCTGTTCATTCTAGGCAGAAAAAAAATAATGAAGTCAATTTCAACTCCTGCTGAGTTGACTTAATCTTTTTTAGTGACTTGTTTGGTGTCCTTCTGTCAAATCGAGGGTGTTTAATTCTTCTTCTAGTTCATCCAAATCTTCCCCAGTAAAAAGATTTTCATCAACAGGAACGGGATCAATGGCTCCATTTTCCTGTCCCTCCACTTCATTGTCCTCTTCCAAGTCACTTCTTTCACCATTTTCAGCTCTACCTCCAGAGGCTTCACTTAATTTATTTTCATCTTTATCTGAAGCATATGTGCTGAATCTTTCAAGACTGGCTACAATAATACCTGTTTCATGTACATCTCTTGGGATATATAGGCTTAAATCTATGTCATTTACACTTACTGAATCATCAACCTCATCACCACCTGTTCCCTGGGTATACCGGGTGTCATCTGCTTCCTCATCATCATCATTGACCAGCTCAGGACGAAATTCAAACACTTCTCTGCCTCTGATCACTTATACTTTCTCTGCTTTGAAGTCCTCTTTCCTTCTTTCTATATCTTGTTCAAGTTTATCAATTTTCTCTTGTCTTTTCCTTTTCTTCCATGCAAGAAAAAGATTCTAGAGTGATTTGGTAACATTTGGACCTAGGGCAAAACGCTTTCTTTCAGTGAGATCTTCTAGTGAAATTTCATCTTCTTGGCTCGGCGCCTGTGGCTCAACGGTATAAGGCGCCAGCCATGTACACCTGAGCTGGTGGGTTCGAATCCAGTCCGGGCCTGCCAAACAACAATGACGGCTGCAATCAAAAAATGGCCGGGCATTGTGGCGGGCGCCTGTAGTCCCAGCTACTTGGGAGGCGGAGGCAGGAGACTTGCTTGAGCCCAGAAATTGGAGGCTGCTGTGAGTTGTGATGCCACGGCACTCTATCCAGGGTGACAGCTTGAGGTGTTGTCTCAAAAAAAAAATAATAATAATAAAAAATAAATAAATGCCCAAATTCTATCTGTCACGTGTAACTGAAAGTCTT
>CAUYRH010104672.1:0-10437 GCA_963574655.1 Perodicticus potto
TTTTCCTTCAGGTAGGACACATATAAATACACTTATTATAGATTAGGTAGTTGCTCTACATAAATCTATGCTTTATATAGATTAATTCATTTAATCCTCAGAAAAATCATACAAAGGCAGAGTTGCTGACTGCAAATTACCGAGCGGACTGTATGGGGCCAGAGTCCAGCAGGCATCCTCCTCTAAACTAGGATACCTCTTGGTCGCTTGTTTTTTAATTTTCCGTAGTAAGTAGATTCTGGACAAAATTGTATAGAGAGAAAAGAAAATTTGAAGGCTTGACAGTAACCATAGAATTTCCCCAGTACCTACTTCTAAGATGCAGTTGGGGCATGTTAAGAGGATCAATCTGCCCTTGGAGATTAAATAAAGCAGAAGTTATTGCTTGTGTGTGTGTGTGTCAACTTCTGAAAGCAAAAAGCTGTTAGTGTTCAATTTTCAGAAATTCTGCAAATGTGTAGAATATTCCCATCAAAGCCAAAACTCTTAATGAAGCAAAGAAAAGTGGTCATTTTTCACTATTAGGGAAAACGTGGCTTGCAAAATAAAGGAAGAAGGTCAGCTGGCTCCAGGGGATGTGGCTGCTTTTACTTGGCAAGATGTTGAAATCCAAAAAGAAAAAAAAAATAAAACCTTTAAAAAAAGACTATTATACGTATTACAGAATCCCATTTTGATATTGTAACCAGATAAAATATAGGAGAGCCAATTGTATTCGATTTCAAGAAAAAGATGGTTTTATTCTGTCTCAAATATGACAGGGTACACACTTCCACTAAAATTATTCATTGAGTTCAATTTTGAAATAAACTGGTCATGATGTTTTGAAAAAAAAATGGATTGAGGGTGGCTGAGAAGGTGCTAACATCCCCAGCATTCTACAGGATGACAGCCTTGGAAAAACAGCATTTTAAGACAGTGATTCCTAAGTTCAGTAATGAGCAATATGCCCAGCTTTGCTTCTTGGCTGGGAATGGAAGTTTGGAGGCTTTGAGCAAGGTGTTTGGATAACCAGTTTGTCTGTGCCTTTGTGAGACACTGGAGATGAATATGCTTCTAAAACTTACACTTGAGGGATACACTCAAGAGAAAGGGATTTTCAAAACTGGAAAGGAGGAAGCCATCACAGGAGAGACACCCTAGAAAGTTAGCTCAATGTGGAGAAGGAGGCAGCATCAGCTCAGCGAGATGCTGGGGTACAGAAGAAACTTGCCATGGCAGGCTCTGTCCAAGGTGTTTAATAAATTTGTTTCCAAAGGATGGACCCTGTGGGGGTGATTTATAAGAAATCCTCATGATCTTTATTCTGATATTGCAAAGACGTATGAAAATATATTTATTTTTTCATTTCCTCACCCCACCCCTCTATTGTGTGTGTTTCAATGCAATGTGCACAATCCTGTACTTGTTTTTTGTTCTAGTAGATCTAGAGGGTCTGAATTGAATTCTGTTACATGCATATCACGGTCTGGACTTTCAAAGCAGCCTTCCCACTCTGTGAAGGACACCCTCCCCAGGAACCCTCCAAGGGAGTTCACGTTTCAGGTTTTCGTACTCAGGACTTTTTTCTACACGTTGCCATTGGAGACTATGTGAGAGATGCAGGGTTTTCATGAAGGTGCTGCTACATACGATTTTTCCAGATTCTGCTTTTTTTGTCCAAAGTCACTTCTGACATCCTCTCATGCTGAGTCCCTCCCAGCGAGACCTCTCCTTTGCTGTACATAGACATCTAACACCCCCATCTTGCACTACATGCTATTTTCACTTGATTTGCGAAGGATTTCTTCTGAACTCTTTCCTTTGCAGAATTTTCTGGGAAGGACTGATCAATAGCAGGAAGAAGTGGTTAGGAGCATGAGTCTTTGAAAAAAGACAAATCTTCCTTTGAGACAAAGTGCCACTAGCAGTGACATGTTGAGCAAGTCACTTAATCTTTCTGTGCTTCAGTTTCCTCATCTACAGAATCAGGATAACACCTTAAGGAGATAAAGCAAAGCGGTTGGTAAAGTACATAAGAATCACTCCATAAATACTCTCTGAATGCAAGCAAAAAAATTAGCAAGGCACAGCTCCATTTCTCTGCATATATATATATATATATTTTTTTTTTTTTTTTTTTTGGCCGGAGCCTGGTTTGAACCCACCACCTCCGGTATATGGGGCCAGTGTCCTACTCCTTGAGCCACATGCACTGCCCTGCCCATATTTCTATAATGCTGAGACTTGAAAATTACATGGAATCCCTAGGGCCTGATATTCAGATGACTGGATTTCTTATTGAGGATTATGGTTTCTTTCTGCAAAAGTTGATCATATAAGTATCTATATTTATAACTGCATATTAATGTTATTTACTTTATGTTTATACACAGGTGTGTGAGGACAAATGATCTGATTTCCTGAACATCAACCTTAGCTCAAGTTCCTAAGCAAAAAAGAAAAGTATCCCCAGAGAAGAAGTGACGACATGTTCCACTTACTCTAAAGTGTTAGGAAGCGTAGGTGGATGGCAAGGTGGATGGCAAGATAAGCCACACTCAGAGAAGCCCCCGCAGAAGGACCTGCCCTGTGTGTACAGAAAGAAGCCTTCTGGGGCTGGTGAGACGGGGTAACAGCTGGGTAAAACTAGATTCCTCAGCTGTCTTTAGTCTCTGAAATAGACATACAATCTTAGCTACTACTTACAAGCACCCTGGGTATGAGGAAGGTATCGTGATTATTATTGTGTTGTAGATAAATTATTACAGTGCATGTTGAGAACTGACTCTATGCCATGCCCTGGGAACCTCACAAATATTTCCCGTGAGTTCAGTACTATTACTAAGTTACTTGACAATGGTCACACATCGGGTAGGAAGTGGTAAAACCCTAACTGCATAAATGTCCCAGATGGTCCACACTCAGAAGACCTCCTGAGTAATATGGCCTTGACATGCCAAAAAGGGACTGAGGTTTCATAAAATTGTCCTGATTTTGTGCAGCATCCTGTCACAAGACACTTCTGACGCCGCTTGTCAGGGCCCAGGACTCAGGCCAGGTCTCGGGCCCGGCTTAACTAGGTTTCGGACGCAGACTGCTAAGTTACCTTGCTCAGGTCTTTTAGGTGCCTGCTGGGCTATCTACTTTAGCAGGAGAGGGAGAGAGAGTGTCTTAGAGAGAGTAAAGCAGTTTTCTTAGAATAGATAGAGCTTAGTCTTTAGTAGAGCTTAGTGATCTTCAGCAGAGAGACGCCGTGCTGGCATTCTGCAGGCAGGAGAGGAGACAGAGTCAGAGTAAGCGGCCCATGATAGAATGTGCATGTCCCCGACTGCCTTCTCCTTCAGCCTAATATAAGGCTGATCTCGTGCCTCTCAACACCACAGGTATAGAGACTGCCAATTCACCACTGCTCTCACCTCCCTAGCTCTCATGCTTGTTAGGAGAGCTAGATCCCTCTCCATGTCCTTTCCACCAAGGTGTTCCATTATTGAGCTATCCAGGTATTTCTTATAACTCTCACTCCTCCTAGCCATTGGCTATATGGGCTGCAACATTATCCCCTTCTTTTCTGCCTGTTTCACAAGTTGCAGCACTCTTCCTGCCTTCGCTGTAAACTTCGTAAGGAAGAACCCATATTTGAGTCACCTTGTCTTCAAAAAGCCCATGTCAGGGCCATGGAAATCGTATATAGGAGAAGGAAAGAAAATGGAAAAAAGTAAAGAAGAACAGGAGAAAAGAAGAGAGAAGAGAGGAGGGGTGACAACTCTTAGGCTTGTCATGGTGGTTTCCTAAGTAGAAGATTTGAAAACCACTGACTTATCTGTTCAATATCCAAAGGAAAGATTCTAGAGTGGGCTTCTGTCACTAATTGAAATATGTCTCTGTGGGCTCGGCACCTGTAGCTCAAGTGGCTAAGGCACCAGCCACATACACCTGAGCTAGCAGGTTCACATCCAGCCTGGGCCTGTCAAACAACAATGACAAACACAACCAAAAAATAGCCGGGTGTTGTGGTGGGCGCCTGTAGTCCCAGCTACTTGGGAAGCTGAGGCAAGAGAATCGCTTAAGCCAGGAGTTGGAGGTTGCTGTGAGCTGTGATGCCACAGCCCTCTACCCAGGGTGATAGCTTGAGGCTCTGTCTCCAAAAGAAAAAAAAGAAATGTCTCTGCGCTACAGGTTAATTGAAGGTTCCTTTTTGGATGGTTCCTCTACTTTCCAGCCATGTAAGTACAGTGTGGGGAATTCTTACTTCAGGGATTCTGGAGACCCAAGATCTGTGATCATTATCCTGAATATTTGTTCTTGCCACCTGAGGCTGCTGACATAGGCACCAAAAAGGGGAGATTGAAATGAATCTAAACTAATGCCAGTGAAATGGGGCAAGGGCCCTTAATCTTATTTTTCTGTGTGAGTAAAAGGAAAATGTGACCTTTTAAAGATTTTGCCCCCTTCCCAAGATTAGACGAGCAAAATGGAAGGAGAATAGAGAAATTAAACCAGAATCAGAGAAAGAAGTACACGTGGGCAGCAGGGTCACCTGTAACACACAAGTTTGGGAAGACCTAATTTTCCATAAGGAGGTGGAAAATAAAAAAGTTGAAAGCTATGTTAACCAGTTAGATGAAAATATTTCAAATTGTACATAAAACCAACACATTGTACTCCATGATTACATTAATGTACACAGCTATGATTCAATAAAAAAAAAGTCACACTCATATTGTACCTGGTGAAGACTATAACTACATAACTATAAAAGTAACTGTTATGAAAGTAAATGGCTTGTTAAATTTCACTTTAAATGAAATTAAACAGGATGTTAAAATGTTAAAAAAGGAACTACCGTATGTTTATTATTTATAACTTTTTAGAATATTTGAGACATACAGAAAAATGCACAACTCAATGATTTTTTACATAAGCCAGATATACCTTTGTAATAAACACCAAGAGTAAGAAACAGAACATTCTTAGCACCCCAGAAGTCATCCTCAGGCTCCATTCAGTTTTGTACACACAAGCATGAGGAAAATAAGAGATTGTGTACTCTGTGGCACCTAAATTATTTATTACGTTTGTGAAATTCACTTATATTGTCACATAAAGTGTAAATCATTCTCATTGCTATATAGTATTGGTGGGAGTTTGATGCAATTTATTTGTCTTTTCTACTGTTGCTAAATTCTTATGTCATTTACAGTTTGAAGAAATGACATGGTGTTGCTGTGAATATTCTAGGGACATGTCTTTTGGTGGATATATGCACATACTTCCTAGGAGTAGAAATGGATATCCTTGGGAGATATATATAGATCCGTTGTCATATATAGATATATATATATCTTATATATAGCTTTAGCAGAAATAAACAACAAAGTGGGAACACCAATTTTACACACCATACCCATAGCTTATGAGAGTTGCAACCGTTCCACTTATTCACCACCACTTGGTATTTTTCATCTTTTTCAATTTAGCCATTCTGGTATGTACATGTATATTACGTTTTATTACTGTAAATTTTGTTAAATTTTTTATTAAATCATCACTGTATACATTTATGGGGTAAAATGTGATGATTTGATACACAATATGAAATGCTTAAAGCAAATGATTTAATGCTTAAATGAAATGATTGATATAACAATCACCTCACTCATTTTCTGTAGTAAGACATCTACAGTTTACTCTTAGTTATTTAGAAATATACCCTTGCATTGTGCACATAGGTTGAGATCCTGTCAACTGCTGTAATTATTGCTGTAATTTTAATTTGCATTTCCCTGATAACGAATGAAGTTGAATGTTTCTTCTGTGAAAGACTAGTTCCTACCTATTGCCATTTTTTGGCTGGGTCATGTAGGTATTTCTGCCGCTTTGTAGAAGGTTTTATGTACATGTATTCTGGACAAGAGTCTTTTCTCAGACCAATGTGTTATCTTCCTCCCTTTGTAAGTTACCTTGGGATTCTTGTAATGAGGCCTTTTATGAACAGAAATTCTTCAGATATAATTTATACTTATTATTTTAGGTATCAGATTTTTTAGTAAAAGTACAATTGAATTAGTTTCACAGACCTGTATCCTCTGTTTCAGCCTGACTGCTTGAATGCCTGAACCCAAAACCTGGGTAATCTTTCACCTACGGGCAGCGCACTGAGCAGCAGGCACAGCGCATGCACAAGAGAAGAACTTCCTCCTAAGACTAAAAGCAAATTCAACCATGAAGAGAGCACAGATTCCAGAACAAACTCAGCAACTCCACGGTTGCTTTTTCCCGTGATGTGCTTGGGTAAAGGGTCTGTGGATCTGTGATTCGATGGATCAGGGAAATTACACCAGAGTGAAGGAATTTATCTTTCTGGGAATCACTCAGTCCCAAGAGCTGAGCTGGATCTTGTTTATCTTCCTGTTTCTGGTGTACATTACGACTCTGATGGTCACGGTCACCTGTGACTCCCACCCCTACACCCCCATGCGCTTCCTGCCCCGCAGTCTCTCCGTCCTTGTCCATCACAGCTCCCAAGGTCCTGACCGACCTTCTGTCGGAGAGAAAGACCATCTCCTCCAAGGGCTGCATCACTCAGATGTTAATTTTCCACCTTCTGGGGAGAGATGTTTTCTCTTTCCCTGTCATGGAGTTGGACCACTATGTGGCCATCTCCAAGCCCCTGTGCTACCTGACCGTCCTGAGCAGAGGGCAGTGCACAACGCTCATCATGGCCCCCTACCTGGGGGCTTTGTCCTCTCCATTGGGCAGATTTCTTAGTTGCTCTCGCTCCACTTCTGTGGACCCAATGCTCTTGACACTTTCTACTGTGATGTGCCCAGGGTCCTCAAACCCGCCTGCACTATCACCTTCACCCTGGAGCTTCTAATGATGTCCAATAAAGGCTTACTCAGTGGGTTTATATTCTTCTTTCTCCTCATATCCTACATGGCCATCTTGACGATGCTGAGATCTCACACTGGGGAAGGAAGGTGGAAAGCCCTGACCACCTGCACCTCCCACATCGCGGTGGTGACCCTGCATCTACATCTACGCCCGGCCCTTCACTGCCCTCCTGACAGATACCGCCATCTCTGTCACCTTCACTGTCATCTCCCCTCTGCTCAATCCTATAATCTACACCCTGAGGCATCAGGAAATGAAGTCAGCCATGAGGAAACTAAAGAAACAACTAGGGCATTCAGAAAAGATTTAAATTGGATGAGGATAAGATAGTACCAAAAAGTAAAGGTAGACATCAAATTTCATTTTATCAAAATGGGAACTGTCACCTTAATGCCCACAACAAAGAGGTATCTATGGCAACCATGGGTTCCTAAAAGAGGTTAGTCCTATAATATGTGCTGGGGACTGTGGAAGTGATGCTATTTCCAGTCCAGCTTTCCCACCACCCAACTCTTATTTATTTGGGGTAGGAGAGAGGTTGGTGGATTACTTGTGATTATCTTACAGTTTTAAAAGAGAAAAACATAAATACAAATTCATCCGATGATTTTATTATCTATGACATAAAATAAAGTGTTTTTGTCCAACATAGGATCAGAAAGGGTTAAGGTAAGACCTGTTCACATCTTCCACTACGTGCTTTCAATTATTCATTCCACAAATATTTACAGAACATACCCAATGTGCCTGACAGCGCTAGGATTGAGACTGCTACAAAAGAGACCACCATAGAGGCATACCCCAAAATGCTTTAATAAAGATGTAAACAAGGGGTCCTGGAAACATTGCAGGCACTTTACCTAAGAGCTTCCGAAGACGTTTGACAGTATGTAGACCATTTCAAAGGGACAACAGCAAAGAAGAACAATCCAAGAAAAAAGAAAAACAAAAAAAAACCCAGTATGTAGAGAGGAAGAGAATGGTGAGAAAGTGTGTTGCATTTGTGCAACAGTGAACTCTGTGTAGACATTAGGTAGCACGTTCATTGGGTGGATACTGGTGGTAAACATTTGAAAGCAAATTTGGGAAAGAAGAACTCCATGAGTGGCTCCCTGAGCAATGCAAATCCATGATTTCTACAGGGGAGAGAGGATCCCTAAATCACTTCAAGGCCATGATTTCCTTCTAGGAGAAGGAGGAATGACGTCAGTGGGAGTATTCATAAAGAAATATCATGATGGGTGGAGGCTGTGGACAGCTCACCTGGATTTATGAAGGGAGCAAAGGCAGATGCTGACCACTCGCTCAGAAAGAAACTAACTCCTGTACAGCAATGTTATCGCATTTACACACAAGCCAGGCCCAAATTCCCCATTGTTTCTGCATAAGGATCTCACCACCTCTTTACACTTTTCACTCAGTCTGTTAAAAGGTAAAGAAAGGGTAATGTAATAAAAAGCATAAGAATTTAATCTGTGAATCTGAGAATATTCACCCTGCTGGCGTCTATAGTGAAAAGGCATGGGAATGACACTAAGAGAAGGTTTATCTGACAATTCGGCTGACATTTGCTTGAATCTATTGAATTCACTGTACCATGTTTCTCATTATGGTAAATCTCGAGCTGCAGCAATTGGCATGCTTGTACCAATCAGGGTAAGCCAACTGTTGTAACAAAACATCCAAAATCTAAGTAATCTCATTAACCACAGCTAATGTTTATTTCCTGCACACATCACAGCCACTGATGGTCTGCAGGAAAAGGGCACTGTGCCACACCATCTCTCAGAGACGCAGGCTTCTTGGTCCTGGTCTCCATCCTTCTTTAGGTCCTCAGAATCCTGTCTATGCATCCAGCAGGAGCAAGAAGGGGAGATTTAATAATCTTTGGGAGAGAAGTGTGCCTTTTACAGTCCAGTCCTGGAAGCAGTGTGGACCACTTCTGACCACAGTCATCAGCCAGCCTGCAATCACATCTCCTCCAATAACTGTGCGGGAGCCTGGATGATGTAATCAAGCTCTGTTTCCAGAAAGCAGAGAACGAGAAGGAGGCTGTACTCTAGTGATCACTTCCACCTGCGTGGCTCACTGCTGAGAAATCACAACTGGGATTGAGTACAAGGATGAAGACATTGTCTCTAAAAGAATCCTCATCATACATAAAACCGTTTGCTAAAAAGACTCCTGGACCCTTGGAACATAGAAAGGACCAAACTGAAAATGGAGATATGGGGAAGAGAATTTAAAGGAAGGAGAAGGTGATGGAGGTAAATCTGGGGTTTACAATGGCAGTCGCATAGAAGGTATGGAAAAGTAGAGAAGAAAACCCAAAGAAGGCCAGCAAGGAAACAGTCCTCACAGGAGGCAACCCTCGCTTTCTCCTGTACTTTCCATAGGGTTGTCATCAACTAAAGTTTTATGAACACAGAAGCTCCCTTAGAAATGAGTGGTTTTTTACCTTGTTGATGGAAATTTCCTGCATTCTGTTCTATTCCCACCATTCAAAAACGTACTGAATTGTTTTCCAATATTAGACACACTTCCCAAACACTAAAATTCTAACAAGGATGTTATTTTTTCCTTAACTGGATCCATCTATAGATATTGAATCATCGAATCGCTATCTATTGCCCTGGACTCCATCCTTGCCCTGGTATCCGGGTTCCCACCCAAACCATACTTTCTACAATAATGTGTTTTCCCTTACCTTCATTGTTAGCTTTACCTCAAGCAAGACTTTGTGACTGGGCAGACCAAAAATATGTACAGAGTCATGTTCCCAAAAGTAGGACCCCACAAATGACTGTGACCCCATAAGTGCCACCCTTGCAGCTGCAAAACCACCTGATCAAACACAGTGGGGAAAAGCAACTGAAATTAGGAGAACATTGTTAAGTTTACTTCTCTTTCAATATAACATCAAATAATTACTTAGATTACATTTTTCTTCTCAGTGAGTTATTGAAGATTAAACTGCTTCTGGCTTAATCTAAATTGACACATATACTTAGTCCTATCATCCTTGATTTTTTTTCCGATAAGAAATACTGATTTTAAATTTTTACAGGGCTTTTCATAAGCAAATAAATGCATCTATAAGCACAAACTCGCCGGTTTGGGATTTGATCCTTCATTTCTGAATTTCTTTGAGAAATTCAAAGAAGATAGAGGTTGCTTTAGCTTAATTTCTAAGATGCTAGCATTATCAGCACCACAGGAACTATATTTAAGCATCCATGAAATTCTGGTCACAAAGCACTATACCAAAGTGATCTACAGAGTTTCGCTCTTGTTGTTGAGTTATTGCTATTGTTGCATTACTTGTCTTTCAAGTCTGAAAGAAAATTTTGCCAACACAGTTCTTATTCAATAAAATGGTCTAAGGAGGAGACGGGGAAAAACTGGGAGAGGAACGGAGAGAGCTTCTCTCTCCCCACTTGAATTCTCTCCCTCTACCAGGAGCTTTAGTGTTTTCTGTATTCTTTTCTGTAAATCAATTCTGTCTTACCACTGAGGGGTGGGGGTGGGGGAAATAATGTAATGAAGAATAATAAAATACAT
>CAUYRH010104675.1:0-14927 GCA_963574655.1 Perodicticus potto
TTACTTTAAATAGAGTGTAATTCGATTCAAAATTTATGATTTTTCAATTTTTATTAACAAATGGAATTTTCTAGCATCTTCTTTATCTGCCTTTTCTGTCTACTCAAAAATCATATCAAAATAATATATTCAGATTTAAAAAAAATATGAGGAAGTGGTAAAAAAAAATGGCAACCGTTTTCCAAAAGATGGATATTTAAATTGAATTTGAAAGCTAAGTTAAAGAGTGTGGTCGAGAAACCGTGGAGATTGCAACTAAGCCTCAGATAAAGGGAGCAACTGGGCAGAAGAAACTGCCAGCCTGATGATCATGCCAGGTGGTGAGTCTTGAAGCATCTTCTGTGTTTTGTTTTAGGAGGCACCCCCTGCTTGGTCCCTTATTTCTTTTACCTGCTGTCACTGGTAGAAAAGTAAGCAAAATATCTGTTAGCAAAACTGTTTTAAGAAATAGATGCTCTAGAAACTCCCAAAAGAGAAATGGAGAGATTCATGGGGCTGCCTCACTGCCTCGTTGTTTATATTTATTTTTGCTGGAGAACGATTATGATGATTAAGAAATTGGCTTTGCTATTGGCAATAAAAAGCAACAGTTATAATATCTTGTCCTTTCCATGAGAAGACATCACAGTTGGCAATGACATGCAGCATTTACAGACTCCTTAGAGCTTAAGCATTGCCGTCTGTGCCTTAAAACCAGGTTCAGCTGCCTTTATCCGGCATGGCCTGTTGGTGACAAATGGGCACACCTCATCTTACTGGGCTTCCCTGGACTTCACTTCTCAGATACTGTGTTTTCTGCAGATCCAGGGTTTGTGGTAATTCTGTGCTGAACAAGTCAATCAGCACCATTTTTGTAAATAGCATATGGTCATTTCATGTCTGGGTGTACCATTTTGGTAATTTTCTCGATATTCAAATTTTTTTCAATATTATTATATTTGTTATGATGATCTTTGATCAGTGATCTTTTATGTTACTTTGCAATTGTTTTGGAGTGCCATGAACGCCACCCATGTAAGATGGTAAACCTAATCAATAAATGCCATGTGTGTTCTGACTGCTCCCCTGATTAGCCATTCTACTGATTCTCTTCCTTTCCTGAGATGCCCTTGTTCCATAAGACACAAAAGTACTAAAATTGGGCCAATTAATCACCCCACAGTGCCCTCAAAGTGTTCAAGTGAAAGGAAGAGTCACACCTCTCTCACTTAAAATCAAAAGCTAGAAATGACTAAGCTTAGTGAGAAAGGCATGTCAAAAATTGAGATGGGGGAAAGCCTTTTGTGCAAATCAGCCAAATTGTGAATGTAGAGTAGTTCTCGGAAGAAATCAAAAATACTGCTCTAGTAGATGTGAGAACAATAAGAAAGTGAAATAGCCTCCTGCTGATAAGAAAAAAGTTTTTCCATTAAACCAAAGCTTAAACCAGAGCAAACCCTAAGGCTCTTTAATTCTGTGAAGGCTGAGAAGCAACCAAGCTGTAGGAGAAAAGTTTGTAGCCACCATACGTTGATTCATGAGGTCTAAGAAGCCATTTCTATAAAGGACAAGGTGAAGCAGCAAGTGCTAGTGGAGAAGCTGCAGTGAATTATGCAGAAGATCTAGCTAAGATCACTGAGGGAGGAGGCCTCACTGAGCAACAGATTGTCAGTGTAGACTAAACAGTCTTCTATTGGAAGAAGATGCTATTCTGGGGAGGAGAAGTCAAAGTCTGGTTTCAAAGGACAGGCTGACGTTCTTATTTGGGGCTAATGCTGCTGGTGACCTTAAGTTGAAGCCAATGCTCATTACCATCTTAAAAATTCTAGAGCCTGTAAGAATTATGCTAAATCTACTCTACGTGTGCTCCATAAATAGAACAACAAAGCCTGAATAACAGCATATCTGTTTAGAACACGGTCTACTGAATATTTTAAGCTCACTGTTGAGACTTACTACTCAGAAAGGAAGATTCCTTTCGAAATACAGAGGTTGCCAAAAAGTAAGTACACGCCTAAAGAAAGGAAAAAATCTCACTAAAATTTTAATCCTCAATGTATACCGATAATGTTTGTTATCTTGTATCTTGTCTCTCTTGCAATCGCAGAAGTCAAATATGACTTCAATATTACAATTTTCACACAGTTTTTTTCCTTTCTCAAAATGCATATGTGTTTTTTGGCACCCTCTGTATCACTACTCCTTGAAGATGCATCTGTGCATCTAATCACTCAAGAAAGGAGATGTATCATGAGGGCCATTTTCGTGCCTTCTAACCCAGCCTCCATTCTGCAACCCATGGAAGAAAGGGCAGTTCAACTTTCAAGTTCTACTTATTTCAGAAATACAAACCTTTGTGTAAGGCTTTAGCTGCTGTAGAGAGCGATTCCTCTGACAGATCTGGACAAAGTAAACGGAAAACCTTTTGGAAAATATTTACTATTTGACATATTAAGGGGACACATGATTTGTGGGAAGAAGTGAAAATATCAACATTAAAAGTTTGAAAGAAGTGGATTCCAACCTTCATGGATGACTTTGAGGGGTACAACATTTCAATAATGGGAATAATCGCAGATTTGGTGAAAATAGCAAGAGAACTAGGATTAGCAGTGGAATCTGTAGATGAGACTGAATTGCTGCAATCTCCTCATACAACAGATGAAGAGTTGTTTTTTGTGGATGAACAAAGAAAGTATTCTATTGAGATGGAATCCACTTCTGGGGAAGATGCTGTGAACATTGTTGAAAGGACAACAAAGGATTTATAATACTACATACATTTAGCCAATAAGATAGCAGCAGGGTTTGGAAGGATTGACTCCGCTTGTGAAAAAATTTCTATTGTCAAATAGCATTGCCTGGTGCAGACTGATCTTTCGTGAAAGGAAGAATAGACCAGTGTGGCAAACTTCATTTGTTGTCTTATTTTAAGAACTCAACACAACCATTGCAGGTCTCTGGAGCTAGCACTGTAATCAGTTAGCAGCCATCAGCATTGAGGCAAGACCCTCCATCAGCAAAAAGATTACCACTTGCAGAAAGCTCAGGTGATCATTAGCACTTTTTAATAATAAGGTAGTCTTAAATTAGATAATATACTTTTTTTTTTACGTGATGTTATTGCACAATTAAGGGTCTATGGTATAGCGTAAACGGAACTTTGATGTGCACTGAGAAACCAAACAAATTTGTGTAACCTCACTTTATTGCAATTATTTATTTTATTGCTGTGGTCTGGAACCCAACCTGCAGGATCTCCTAGGTGTGCCTGTAATTCCGTTTCACACTTTACTCTGTGCTAGAACTAATGTCAGTGTGTACTTTAGATCACATCCTTCTTACTTTCTCTTTTAGTCTCAGCTTCTTGTGGCCATTGAAACTGACAGAAGTCAACAACCTCTTAGGTCTGGAGGTAACTTAATTTCCATTTGAATTTCTCAGGTGTCAAAAAAACAATTTCAGATAGTTCAGAGCAATCTAGTAAGTTTGGATTTATCTAATTCATTCAAATCTGCTTGCTCTTTCTGGGTGTGGTGGCTCCTGTCTGAATCTTGGTGCTCTGGGTAGCTAAGGTGAGATAATCAGTCCAGCAAGAAGCCAGGAGTTCAGATGAGACTGGGCAACATAATGAGATCCTGCCTCTACAAAAGATAATCCTTTTTGCTTCTTGCTAATATTTACACTCGCTAGAACATATTTATGCTGCAGGGAACTTACTGAGAGCCAACATGCTGGAGATTGGTGGAGAGAGGAAGGCTGGTTTAAAACATCCATCTCGTCCCTGGTCATCATTGTTCTGCCATAGACGTTTTAATTCTCACCGTGTCTTAGGATATAGACTGTGATTATTGCCAGATCACCTGAATGTAGTTCCTATCATGATATCTGTACCCCAAATTTGCCTTACCAAAATTTGAACTCCTGTACCTGCCATAATCTACCAAGAAAATGAAACAAGGCAGATAGCTAATTGCTTAAGTGGCTTCAATAAGATTTGGTCAGCTGAATTGAGAAGCTGGTTACCACTGGTAGTATGTATGTATGTATGTATGTATGTCTACATGTTTCTATTTCTGTGGCATGTTTATATTAAACAGCAGTGTTCATTCTGTGCTGATTTTATTTTCTTAATGGTAAATCTAGTTCTTCCTATAATCTTTCTTCCTCTGAGTAACTAGACAAAACCACAAAGTAGGCCTCAGAAGAGAATGGTCATAGCAGAGCACAAGAAAAGACAATACAATTCATGACTTTTGAATAGCAATCAATTTTGGGGCCTCCAAAGCCATAGGTGATTCGGTGCATAAAGTTTGTTATGATAAACAATGAATTGGCTCAGTGACAGGTGATTCTTCCTCCTCCTAGACTAGGTAAAGATACAGGTTGTAAAAAAACAGATCAGAGGGAGCCAGATTCTAAAGACACAGGTGTGTCGCTCATAGGGATTCTGTGCCTTTCCTTTGGATGAGAGAGGACAGAAGATATAATCCTAGAAGCTTTAGAGATTCTATGAACTAGTAAAACTGGTTTTTACTTCCAAAGAACACAGGAAATCTTGTAATATCCTCCACTCCAACCTATGGCATTCTTCATGGAACAAGAGCAACAGTAGGAACAGCCATGTGGTGCTTGGCAGGGGAGCTCCAGGCCACATTCTCCTGTGACTCTGTCCCTCATTTGTGCCTCGGGACAGTTGCCTCAGCGTCCCTTTCTATCGGGCAGTGTTGCTGGTATTGGTTTGTGTTTGTTAAAGCATACTGTCAGCTGTCATCTCAGAATTCTAAGCCATATTACATATGGAAAACAGCACCCTGATTACCCACGTTTAATATGTACGTGCATATTGTATGTCTTTTTTTTTTCATTCATACATTCAACGAACATTTATCGAGCACCTCTTGTGTCTGGGCACTGTTCCAAGTCCTAGAGATCCAGAGATGAATAAAACTTGAGCCCTGCCCTGAAGGAGCTCACAGACTAGTGGGGAGATAAACACAGAAATATTATAATACAATGTAGTGGGTTCCAGAACAGAGGCCATGTCTAAGGTGCTGTAAAAAATACAAAGGAGAATAGTTATTTTAGTTTTAAGAACAGGAGTTTGAGATGAGGGAAGATTTTATAGTAAGTCAGCATGTGAGCTGAGACTTAGAAGTTGAGAAGGAACTTCCAAAGCAGATATAAGGGGAAATAAGTGTCAGGACACAGCATGTAGGTTGAAATGTAAATAAGCACATGGTAGGTTTGGAAAACGTCCAGAAAACCAATAGATTTGGTGACCAAGTCTTTATTATGGAGGGTAAAGCAAGAGGAACTGAAAATAGCTCCCAGAATTATGGTTTGAAGCACGAGGTAGACATTGCTTTTCATTCACTGAAATAGGAAATATAAGAGGAAGAGTCAATAGGGAGAGGCAGAAGATGTTGAGACTGAGGTGGCTGTGGGATGGGCAGGTGAATTTAAGTCTGAATATGAGGAGGAAGACAAAGAATGTGAGTTGACAGTGATTGCCGTCGCAGCATTAGCTGGTGCCACGGGCTTTATGACATTGTCCAGGAATGGGTAGAGGAGGAATAGGAGGAATGGAACAGTCTAAGGCTGCCCCAGGGGGAAGAGTGAAGAGTTTAGTGTGAGTTCCTAACCAAGCAAGAATGAATTTTAAAGAGCTGGTTTGGTCATAGAAAAATGACAAAGATGGATTGTTGGAATGAAAAATTAGTATGAATACGTCAGCTCTCCATCCAATTAGAGGCATCCTTAAACATAAATGGTCTTTTCATCCAAAAATGTATGAAATGATTTATTCTAGCAAACATGTAGGGAATGACTTCCAAGTACCAAGTTTGGGGATTCAGTGAGTGATACCTTTACTAGTACAATATGAATAAGTACCTTTCCTGTCCTGCCCTAAAAAGGAACTCGCATTGTCAGAAATGAAACAGCTCTCAAATGCTGCACCCCAGCAGGCCCAACACAAGGCAGCATCGGTGAGGAGGAAAAAGAACAAACGTGAATGTTCATGGAGGCTCAGACCATCCACGGGGGAGGAAAAATGTCAAAATGGACCAAGCCCAAACTCTAGATATACTACCCAAAGTAGCTGCCACATATGCCACTGATATCTGGATTACACTTCAGTTTTTCAGCTGAGAATCGACTGCTCATGGCATGTATGAAAAATCGGAACCCACCTTGGGGTACCAGTTGCTAGGATGTGTCAAATCCATTATTTTTAGATGAAGACTCCAAAGCCCTGGAAGAATAAGTGACTGCCCAAGATGTGTCCCAGGGAGTGGCAGAGCCAGCCCTCGAGGGGACTCCCCCTGTTTCTAGCGCTGCGGGTTTTCCTGTTGCCTTTAGCCCTGGCTGAGTTGCAATGGCTCACTGTCCTGCTGTCCCACTGTGAACGTGATCTTTCTAAAAAAGTCACATTTCATTTTGAGAATGTATTCAGCTCAGGGATTGCCATATTTAGTAATGCAAAGTAAAGGTAAGCAAATACTAGCAAAGAGACAAATAAATTGTGAATATACTTCAAATCTGCTGAAAGATGAAAACTCAGCTATTTTTGTTATCCTTGGTCCAGATTTTCTATTCCTACAAAAAAAAAAAATGGTGAGTTAAGCTGTATTGGCTTTGGCATTTTTTCAAAGGGTTTCTTTCGTTTCATAGAAGACCTCATTTATTCCTCGCTCTCCCTGCTCCCAGGGGGTTGGAAACGCAGCCAGGGCATCTGATTTATATAATTAGCCTTGCGTGAGTATGGATGGCCTCTCACTCTAGCATGAAGTGAAGTGAATTTGAGGAAAAACACTCTTCCTTTATCCTCCTTCTTGCCCTCCCTCTCAACTCTACTTCTCATTTGTAGCTCGATTTACCAGGGAAAGCAATGATTCTGCAATCCAATGTGACCTCACCCTGTCAGAGCTTTCAGCCAGAAAGACTTAGAGCCCATCAATTTCATAATAATGGGTGAATAATGACGGCCCCTTTGGTATTGCTTTCACCCAAATCCCCATTTAAGGACGGTGACTAGAAGGACAAAGGCTAGTGTTTCAGGAAGGGCAGATTTAGGGTAGATCAGCCATGGAAATCAGCATTGGCTCGCATGTCCAGGACCTAATGAGAACCTGGCAGGGCCCCAAAAGGAGTTGAATCCACTCTGCCTGTACATTTGAGTCCCCTGTTTTGGTTCTTTTCATGGGAATCTGTAGAACTATAAGAGGAGGAGGTGAGGACGCAGGGCAGGGAGAGTGGGGTAGCTGGCGGGAGTCTGTGGCAGGTTCATCTCAGTGTCCTTAGAAGAGTATAACAGATAGAGTCTCTGTTTCTCCTGTGAGGGATTCTTCCCCTTGCATTTCTATGCGCATTTCTTCTTGAACACTAGAGATGTTCAAGGTCATTGCCAAAATGGTGGCCTCTACGTATGCTTAAAGTTCACTCAACTAAAGTCAGGTGAGGTTTCCCCTCGACTTAAACTCCTGTGAATTTGCCAATTTGACTGTGAGTCTCTGTATTTTTCCTTTTTCCACTCATACTACATCACCTCCTTCCTGCACGCTCTTATGATTGAAATCTGACAGTTCTGGCAAATGCAGTCAGAAAGTATCAGTAGAACTGAAATAAAAGGGAAAGTGAAAACAGATATTTGGGACTAGAGACATATTTCCTGGGGAAGTGAGTTGAGAATTCTATTTGAAAGTAGCTGGAATATTTCAGGGAGGAAATTGGAGGACTTTATATCCTGCAAACACAAACCTCATCCAGTTGCCGTGCTATCGGTGATGTCTTTGATGACAGAGGAGTGGGCTGAAAGGTGATAGAAACATCTTCCTGCCCCAGAATATTTGATGTGCAGCACATCTTGATTACTGTGATTTACAAGGAATGAAAACTCTCTGGAGATCTCAGAGATGGCATTTGGGTGGTAAAAACAAAACAGGTTTCCAGAGAGAAGGTTAATAAATTAGAGAATGTTTACATCTTGTGGGGTAGAGGGAATTACGGTGAATGTGGTAGAATTATTGAACTTTATCTGGTTTTGAGGTTGGTTGAATTTAATGCTAGGTTTTCCCCCGTGTCTAACATTTTTAAACCGACAGGAAGTACTATTTGTGTGTCCATCTCTGGGTTTTTACCCAGGTGGTTGACCAGGAGAACATTGTCCATTCTGATTTGAGTCACTTTCTTCTGTTGTGGTTTTCTTCTGGGCACATCAAATTGCCCAGCAATGATTGTTGGAATACAAATTGACTATATCAGTGGTCTAAATAACGTTTCTCCCATCACTTTGTCTCTGGTGTGTAAAAATATTTCCTCTGGATGAGTGTTGACTTTTACAGAAGTTCCAGTTCCTAACTCCCTGAGCAAGTGCCTTGTTTCCCTACCTCTCACATCCACCAAGATTGCCACCCAGATGCCACCAAGATGTTTAAAGAAAGAATAATCTGGGAGACTCTGTGGCTTTTTCTTTTGATTCTCTTCTAGGTACAATCTCTTGTCTTAAGATATCGTGATACAAGTCATAGGCATTCATTCCTGAAACAGTTGCCCCTCATGGGTAACTGAGTTTGGAGAGATGGACAGTATGGGTTTGATCTTCCAGGTTTCTGTTTGAGGGCTTGCAGTTTGCACTCCACACTAACCTCCCCACTCCTCATTTCTTTCCCTGGCGTTCCTTCTCCTGTGCCCTCCCCGTTTCTTAGCCTGCCTCTCAGCCATTAGAGCTTTCTTCTTCAGCTCCTGCTTATTGATGAATGAGTTTCATTCATCTTTCTCTCTCTCTCTCTCTTTTTGATGGGGAGGGGAGCGGGGTGGTCTGTGAATAGCTATAGACTCTGCCTGCTCCCATTTTTCCCCTTGGCTATTCAGTTCCATGGAGACAGAGAGTGGAAGAGAGCAGCAGGGTGGGAGGCCCTAGGGTCAGAGGTCAAGAGTGGCCACCTTTTGAATTAAAGCTTCTGATTTTCACTGAGGATAACATATTGTAACCCAGAGTAACTGTGTGAGTACTTGACTGTCAGAAGACTCAAAGCAAAGGGAAGGAGGAGAAAAGGAGGGAAAGATCAGAGAAAAGGGGAGGAACACAAATCTTGGGGTCTGTTAACATTATTTGCGGTGTTCTCTAGCGTGGTGTTTGGTGACTTCCCATGGGAGTCATTATGCTTCGAACCACTCTGCATATACTCTATAGCGTTGAACTGGGGATATATTGTGCAGTCTATGCACAGAAGATTACAGCGGTCCTACCTTATAGATAGCATTATTTAAAACTATTTCATTAGGTGGCAAACTACTGTGCAGCATCAAAGTTGTTTTCTGGGGGAGAGGGTACTCCACCTGTGAAATTTATTGTCACTTCTTACAGACTTTGAGAGACCAGCAGTCAGGAGGCTGTTTGTTTCTTTGGGGCATTAGAAATGCACTGAAGCTTAGTTGAATCAGTATCTTAGTGACTGTCTCATAGTCGAAGTGTAAGATACGGTCAGCGAATGAGTGTGCGTGTCTTCCCATGCACACGTGCCGTTGTCACCGCCCCAAATATGATTTTGATGAGGAATGTATTAACATTAAAACAAAATTATACTTTTGCCACTGAATTTTTAAGAGCTTCATCTCCAGTTTATTTGTCTTTATGCTCATGTCACAGACCTCTCCAGTATTTAATCATTGGGTAATGAAAAAGATGAATGATGAAAAAAGGAATTAAGAATTTTTGAAAACTTAAGAATTTTTCAAGTGTCATAAGCACTTGTATGTGATAGATACTACTCTTTCTGTATAAGATGATCCCAATGCAAATCGAGTGGTTCTAAGAGAAGTTTTCATGTGATTAGACTTTCAGTTGATTTGTGCATAGGTTTTCATTTTATTAATACAATACCAATCTGAATTAATCCTTAAAATACAATGATTCCACCTGGGTCTTTGTTACAGAGACTTTTCAAATCAGGTAGGTCATCAGAATAACCTGGGAAATAAGTTGTTTTGTTCTTGGGTTCCATAACTGGTAATTATGATGTGAAACTTGCCTTGTAAACTGTCAGCGGACAGAGAAAGCAGAAGGGGAGTAAGTCTTGTAAATAAACTTCCCAAGTCTGAAACACTTAGGAGAATTCAGAGCCATATATAACAAAATTCCATTATGACAACAGCAAAAAAATAGTGAGAATGTTGCAAAACAAAGCATTTCCATGTCTCATGCAGCTGGTGCAGAGAAACAGTGCCTTACTGATATGATTACAATAAATACTATACAATGAATAAACATGAACATCAAGTGCTTTCTCTTTGACGCCGTACGAGTAATAGTTATTGTTTCACGAAGGAGCTAAATTGCACATAGTTTACATTTAGAGCAGGGAGAACAGAGCTGAACTGATTCACTTTTGAGTTATTTGTGCAACTGTGTCCTATCGTTAATCGTCTACCTGCATAAAAATATGAAATAATTCACATGGAAATGCCTTAAAATTATAAAATCGCCACATAGGTATAAGCTGGAGGCTACTGTTGCATTTTTCTCAACGCAATTTCATGATACAACAGCATCAAAAATACTGGAAAATTCCCACTACTCCTTGTCAAAAATGTGAACCTGGGGAACACCCCAGAACAAGTTAAGGAGGAGGGTGCAAATGATGCGGTGAAACTTTTTGTGATGTTCCGTAAATGTGGGCTATAAACTCAGCTCCTTGGTCTCCACTTCGGATTTCCTTTCCTCTTTGCTTCAGCCTTTCCTTCTACATTTTCTTTCACTGAATTTTACTTGATTGATAGAAGTTTTTATTTTCATTTTCAAAGCAACTAAATTCTTTCTTTTACCCAGTAGTTAAGTTATTATGTTACTATACTTACAACATTCAAGCTGTCTGGTAATTAGGAATCAGAAGATATGATATGTCACCTCTGTTTTGTTTCTTATTAACTGTGTCAAATTCTTGATGACACTTAGCTTCTCTGAGGAGCAGATTTAGCTCTGGAAGTTGGGATAATGCCAATGATTCTGCTTGCTTTAGAAAATGATGGGGATCAAGAAATTAGGCACAATGTTCTTTGTAAAGCCATAAATTGCTATCTAAATATAGAGATTTTGAACTTTACTTTTTTTTCTTCATTACGCTGATTCTTTTTGACTCTCCAGATACTTTTCATTTTACACAGACATAATTTTTATGATATGGATTTCTTAAAAAGAAGGATTTTTATATTTATTATTTGAAAAATTAAACAGTAACAAAAATAATAGATTACTAGAACCCTAAAGGACATATACTCACATTGTAATAATTATTCTGAAATTTTGCTGTGCAAGAATAATGAGGTTTGGGGTTATTTCAACATATTAGACCTCACTCTTCAAATGAATGATAAGATACACTTTCAAATTATGAAAATTTTATAATTTTATCAAAGGACAAAACATACTTTTTCAATGAGTAATAAGTTGATAAGAAAACTGCTAGTATGGTTGTTTTTTAATTTGTTAACCTTAATCTGAGTTCCTAGAATTCCACTCATTCTGCATCTGTAAAAGAGCTCTTTGGTACTTTCCCCTGGGAATGCGGAATTCAAGCATCAATTCCGTACGGGATTCTGCACTGTCTGGCTAGCCATACATTTTTGGTGACTTTATATACACAATTCTCAGCCTGTCTTGGGATGTTAGGGGGAAGTTGTAGCTCCTTCTAATTGTTACTTCCCTATCTGAATTTATGAATTATACTCACTATTCCTCTATCTTTTTAAACATCCAGTCCAGTCTTGCTGCCAGCTGGTTCAGTTTCAGTGACCTGACATCTCTCACTGTTGTCTCCTTCCAGAGGGACTCGTGAGCATTCATGGTGAAGGCCCATGAGCAGTCTTCCTTGCCCACCGTCTGTAGTGGTATTTGCACTGCCCCTGAGTTCCCCCCATGCCAGCCTTGTCCTGTAGTCCTGCTTTGGTTTCACGGACTGACTCAATGACCTGAATCGCCCTGGTTCATTTCTTTTTCTGACACATAGTGTGAATCTTTTGCTGATTCCTTGGGAGACTCAAGTCCTATAAGGATATTGATTTCAAGAGCCATGTTTTACCAAGTACTGTACCATATCCTTTACACACTATTTTTCTAGAACCCAGTCCTGACTTCTTTGCATTTACCCAAGATATTATTTAAGAGCCTGTTTAAACAACATTAAACATGGGTTATGAATGAGAATTCAGCTTAAGGGATGGGAGGAAGAATGAAAACCTAATTAATAAATAAACTTTGTATCACATTCAGAGTGGGATTTTGAAATGGAAGCTTCATCTGGACAAGACAGTGCACAGCAATTGGCTTGCAGTTCCTCAGGGCTGAAGCAGTTCAGGGAGAAACCAAAGTCCTGTGAAGGGAATTTGAGGTGCAGATTTGTCTCTGTGCTCTTTGCAAAACTCTCCTCCAAAGACCCAAGGTTCCTTCTTACTGGTTGGGAGACCTGCTGTACCATGTAGGCCTGCAGGGCTTGGTTTCTCTGCATTAGATCAGCAAAGGCCCACTCATTCCTTCCAGGCTCCTCCAGGCCTCACTGTCTCTGAAAACCTTCCTGAACTCACCCCAGACTCCCAAGGGAGAATTAAATCCCTTCTCTCATCTCTTTCTATAATGCCCCAATATCCTCTGTGGTATTGTCAGCTTATTTTTCAGTTTCCTCTCCTAGGCTGTGATCTTCTTGAGGGGAGGTATCACGCCATATTTCATTCTGTGTCTCTAATATCTAGACTTGACCTTGGCTGAAGTCTACAATGCACTTGATAAATATTCATAAGAATGAATGCATGAAGAAATAAAAGAAAAATTAAGTTCAGTTGAAATAGTGGATGAATTTTTATGCTTTTCAAATTATACTGCTGGGATTAAACACCTGCCCTTAGGCCCTAAGCCTACTCTGATGATCACAAAATTTTGAGTCAGATAGGGTAAATGATATAAAAAATGTATAAACCATGAATTTTAATGGAATGCCAATGTTCATTCCATGTTTCTATCACCTGTTTGTTGAGAAAGAGAGACATGGCATTGCTCCCACATGTATAAACCATGAATTTTAATGGAATGCCAACGTTCATTCCATGTTTCTATCACCTGTTTGTTGAGAAAGAGAGACATGGCATTGCTCCCACACAGGTGGCAGTCACCTCATCTTGGATTTGGCATGTGTGGTAGAATTTAGGTCTTCACTGGCCTTTTCATGAGTGATGCCTTTGACTCAGGAGCCACTGTAATTCTAGGACAGGGACAGAGTCTCCAGCAAATGAATCAGAATATTTATTCTTCAGAGCTGATTCTCAGGCAGAGAAGCAGAAAACAGAACTGTGGTATTTCTTTGACATCTATCCTTTCACAGGGGTCGGGACAGTTATGAGGAGGGAGGATAGATTCTCTGTTGAAGGTTAAAAGTTGTATGTTGGATGCAAGCGGAATTTTTATACCAAAGCATTGTGGTTAGCAACACCATCATTTTCTGTCTCCATTTTGGAAATAACCATCCATCATTTTTGGGGAACAAAAATAACACTTCCCTTTGTCCTGAATGGTGCCTACCATTCAGTGTCCTCAGAGGGGGTGCTACGTGGACCTTGTGGTGGATAAAGTAGTGTTTCAGGCCCTGACTGTGCTCCTTATGAACTTTGCTTGATGACCTGATCATTTTAAAACTCAGTTGTCCCATTCAAAAAATGGGACGGGATTATGGCAAAGATGAATGGAGAGAGTAGTATGCAAAGTACTTAGTGGAATGCCCAGAGTCAATACAAAACAAAACAAAACCAACAATAAAAGAATCACAAACCAAATCCAGTTAATGCTGGCTGTTATAGTTGTAAGTTTTCTTATAGTTAAAAGGGATTTATTCTGGGCCCTGGATGCCTGAATAACATGACTACAGGGGCCTCTAAAAGTTGGAATAGGGCGAGACATATTGTGCATAAATAGTGCTCTGCTTGTGAACGCCTGTGGGCTAGTAACATGGACCTATATAAGAGGCGCCTCATGTAGGGAGGCGTAGTGCAATTTTTTATGAAACCCCAGGGGCAGTAAATGCTCTCTTTGCCATCAGTATTGAATCAGACATTCTCTAGAGTTTCCCAGTTGTTTCCCATTAGTCCTAAGCTCACAGTGACTTAGAACTGATTCCCACATTGACTCAAGGAGAGAGCGTGGGGAGAAAAATGGCTGTCATCTTGCCTGGGCTCAGGTCTACCACCCAGAACTGAAGCCAGGCCATTTCTCTGAGTCTCTGAATACATTATAGATCTTGCTTAGTTTCTTTGCTCACAAGCTGAGTTCTGGATAAGATCCCCCAAACAAAGTTACTTTTTTGAAATTCATGGCAGGAACCTATAACTCCTGCAGAGAGTTGGTGCCATGAGCAAAGCAAGTTGACAGAGCTGGATGCTTCCTGTTATTTGGGGCAGGAAGGCAAGAAACAGTCTTGCTTTACAATAATCATAGGCAACAGTGCTAGGAAGAAAGTAGGGCTGCTGTGGACACAATCTGCTCTCAATATGGTGTGCTGAGCCACCAAGAGTGTGCGCAGAATCTTGACCAGCTTTCTCTGTGTGTCAGCAATCAGCTACTCAGTGGCTATGCATTTTTAACATGAGTTTTAATTCGGAATATATACTTCTTTAATTACATATACTTTTATATTAAAAAGTGGAAGGATGGCTCGGCGCCTGTGGCTCAACGGGCTAAGGCGCCAGCCACGTACACCTGAGCTGGCGGGTTTGAATCCAGCCCGGGCCGCCAAACAACAATGACGGTTGCAACCAAAAAAAAAAAAAAAAAATGGCCAGGCATTGTGGTGGGTGCCTGTAGTCCCAGCTACTTGGGAGGCAGAGGCAGGAGACTCGCTTGAGTCCAGGAATTAGAGAGGTTGCTGTGAGCTGTAATGCCACGGCACTCTACCCAGGGCGACAGC
>CAUYRH010104676.1:0-15601 GCA_963574655.1 Perodicticus potto
ATATAGTGATTAAGAAAATGCTATGAGGGCTATCTCTCACAGTACGATCAAAATGTTTCTGATTGTATATGAAGCACATTCTGCCCTATGATTGCACCAATGTACACAATTATGATTTAATAAAATTATTAAAAAAACAAACAAAAAAATGTCAATGTGAAAAGTGCTTACTTTTGTAGATTTTTCAGTGGCTAAGGAAAGTCCTTTAGAGTTTGTATGTCTAGATTAAAGCAGTCAGACTATAAGCTATGTTTTCAGTAGTATATAAATTTAATTTTTGTAAATTTGTAAGTTTTTAAAAGATTTCAACTTCCTGAGTTAATTTATTCACCTGCGTTGTAGGAATTTTTAAAGGGAATAAAGGTCTTTTTTGTACTATCAATTATACAAAATTTTGGATCCTATTTAGCTCTTACTTAACTTGCGGACTTATTTCCTAATGACCTACAATTTTTTTTAAGTCTTACAGAGGGCATTATATGCCTCTCCCAACCTCATAGAAACTTGACCAAAGCTTAACTAATATGTTCTAGCATGCTGGAACTCTGATCTTTGAATCTTCCAGCTCTTTGATCTCTTTACAGCTTGAGCTAGTTGCTAATGTCACCAGTGGGACACTTGACAACTCATTGTTCCATGACATTCTTCCTATGAGTTCATTACCTGACAATCTTCCCATGAGTTCAGGACCTTACTGTTGTACTGTACAAACTTAACCTTGCTTACCATCCTGACTTCTGGTTTGGTGACCTTCTGTGCTAATTCCCAGCAGAAAACTTAACATTTGTCTACTTCTACAAGGCAATCCCAAATCATTCTTCATTCTGGCTACCACCTTTCTCACCTCAAACAACAGAAAAGGAGAGAGAGAGAGAACCAGAACTGAGAGATAGACACTAGAGAAATGAATGTCCAGTTGTCTCTTAAACACTCTGGGATAAAGTCATTTTATGTCTGAGGTCTTGAAGAGAGAAACTGTGAAATGGCCATTCTTTTTATTTCCAGGTGCACTCAGGGACATCAGAAACCAGAAATTCCAGTATGTTTTATCTACTAAATTCCTTTCTTTTTGTATTTAATCAAACTTTTTTTACACTGTCCACAATACATTAATTATCCATCAGATTTAGTATATTTTAAAGATGAGACTTGTACTGTACTCATCATTTTTTGGCTCTCCTTTATAAGTGATTGAAATTACTTATAAAAATTAATTCTAAATAATTTCAGAGAATATTTATGAATTCATCCTTGAAAATTTGACATTTTAAAATGACTATTTCCTGAAAAATCTGAATCTAATTCATAGAACCTTGAAATATCCGTATGAATATGTAAATGAGATAAATGCCTAAGTAATGTTCTCAAGGAAAGATATATATCCCATACAGCTGCAGTGAAAGAGCTCAAGTGTAGGGTTTTTATGCAGTTTTATTTAAAATATTGCATATGACTCATTTACACTATAAATATATCTTACACAAATGCTATGGTATATTTACCCTAATAATCAGTGAGGCAGAATTAGATTTTAATATTCTCTGTACTTGCAGTGAGAAATGAAACATTCAGTTTCTATTAATAAGTTCACAAAGAATTTTTATTGGATATATATTTCTTTCTCTTATATTTTACCATATTTCAGAAAGATTAGTATCTGGATTATTTTATTTTATTTCATTCAGTATAAACTTAATGACAAATGAAGTGATTATTCATTTTTATTATTATAATTCATTTGTTCATCCTGTGCCCCAATGAATACTTTTAGTGTGCACAGCATAAATGACGGAGAAAACAATCCTGACCATCAGATACCTAGAAGTTATACAGACAGGACATTCTGGCCTATTACTGCAGGACATCAGATATACTATTTTGATAAGTGTTCATCAAAATTTATTTATGAAAATACTCCTTTTCTAACACATTTTCCAGAAAGAGTCATTGTATATGTCTTAGAAATTTGTAATAATTTCACGGCATGTTTTCTTAACAGTAAATATCTAAATGTTGAATTTGTTCTCATAAAGTGAGACACATTTATTTTCTTTTTCCGTAAAGAATTTAGATAAACAACTTTGTGAAACTCTAAAAATAGAAAAGAAACATTTTATTAAAGTGACTGAATAATATTTCACATTAGATATAAAAAATTATGTTGTGAAATAAGTAAATTAAATGCAAAACATGAGCTAAAACTTGTACCCAGTCCAATTTGGAATTCTCTTGTTTCCCATAAAGAAAACTGAGTGATCCATAATTGCATCTTAAATTAGACTTTTGAAGTGATTAATCTCCCCAAAGTTGCTTACTTTTTGAGTACATTATTTTTATATTAACCAAACAGTTTTTTCTTTTGAAAAATGTTAAACAATTGTTATTATTTTTCTGTTTTATAAAAGTTCTTAAAACGACTTTATAAGTACACTTAGGAAAAAGCTAATAGGAACTTTCTTCAAATTTCATCTAAGTGAGCCCAGGTCACTATGGAAGCCAATGCTTTAATAATAAGTTAGCAAACCTGTAGTTTAAATCAAAAGAAATGTACGTGGCACGTTTACTGAAGGTTTCTTCTTTGATTTTGTAACATAGAAAGAAAACATGAAAATTAATATGGCAAGGAACCAAAGTTGAATTATGAATTAATGACTCATCATGTTTATATCTACAAAGCAAGAAAAAGCATAGATAGAAATAAATTTTACTTAATACCATATATGCTGAGCGGCGCCTGTGGCTCAGTGGGTATGGTGCCCACCCCATATACCAAGGGTGTCGGGTTCAACCCTGGCTCCAGCCAAACTACAAATAGCCGGGCATTGTGGTGGGCGCGTGTAGTCCCAGCTACTAGGGAGGCTGAGGAAAGAGAATCACCTAAGCCCAGGAGTTGGAGGTTGCTGTGAGCTGTGACTCCACACACTCTATCAAGGGCAATAAAGTGAAACTCTGTCCCTACAAAAAAAAAAAAAAGACCGTATGTGCTTTTTGAAGTAATAACTTTTTTAATATTAAGCTATAGGTTATTGAAATGTGAGTAAATTATAACAGAATAAAAGTAGTGATTTGCTTCATCATTCTAAACACAATTTTGTTTTAAGATGATATTGAATTCCATAATGTTTGCATTTTTGTGAAAATTCTGTCCTAATTTCTTACTTACACTGAGTTTTACCATCCTAAGTAGAACTCTCACCATAGATGAAAATGGAGCTATTTGTTGATACAGGTGGAGACAAAAATTCTTTCCTCTCAAATATCTTCTTTCCAGCAGCCAATGCTTTGATTTTTTTTCTCAATTCTGCAGATGCGTTGGGGAAATTAAGTTGTTATAAATTCCAGTTATGAACTGAGTAATATCGATAAGAGCTAATGCAACAGATTTGTGAAGAAGAAAAAACAGCATTCGATTAGGAGATATGTTATCTAGTACTGCAATTTCCAACTCCTCTAACGGTTCTGCAATTCACTTTATTGCAGAGCATGCCTGTTTATAACCATAACCTTTTCCTTTTTCTTTTCTTTCTTTTTTTTTTTTTTTAAGTCAGAGTCTCACTTTATTGCCCTTGGTGGAGTGCCGTGGCATTACAGGTCACAGCAACCTCCAACTCCTGGGCTTAGGCAATTCTTTTGCCTCAGCCTCCCTTAGTTTTGGTATTTAGCTAGGACTACAGGTGCACCACAACACCAGGCTATTTTTTTGTCACAGTTTGGCTGGGGGGCCGGGTTCCAACCTGCCACCCTCGGTATATGAGACGGGCTCCCTACCCACTAAGCCACAGGCACTGCCCACCATAACCTTTTCTTATTAAAATGTTAGCCACCATACTTAAAAAATATACTTATTTAAATATATATATATATATATTTATACTTATTTGCCATTTAACTTTGGCAGGAAAAAATGGCTCATATTTCTTTAATTACTCAATAGAGAAAATAAAGTATATATGGACCCATGAACAAAATATCATTTTTTTTTTTTTTTTTGAGACAGAGTCTCACTGCCCTGGGTAGAGTGCCATAGCATCATTGTTCACAGCAACCTTAAACTCTTTGATTCAAGTGATCTTCCTGTCTCAGCCTCCTGAGTAGCTGGGACTACAGGCTCTAGCCATGATGTCTGGCTAGTTTTTCTATTCAATTTATTATTTTTTCTATCATTTATTAACTTCTTCCTAGATCTATGTCAACATACCACAATTTAGAAATATGGTGTCCATATTACTATCTACTATAACTTCTATTTTAATGGTTTTTTATCTTTGAATTATGTTATAATCTTCATTAACATTATTAATATATGATTTTATATTAACTATTTTTAAAATTAATTGAAATAAATGTATCCTTTGAATCTTACATTTTAAAATTCTCTTTATGATTCTTTTCTTCATTGCCTTTTTGTATCAAAGAATATACCCACAGACACTCCTGTAGCCAGATACTTGATTATTTGTTGTGGTGGGTTTCTTTCCATGTTAGAACACTTTCTTGAAGAGAAGTGCTTGGTTACTGAATCAAACCTTCAAGAACTCTAGTGATTATCACTTCATCTTCCAATGTTTAATGTCAAAAGAAATTCAAAGGTCTTTATGGCTTTTATTTTTTTTCTTTGTAGTAAGAATATTTTCTTTTCCCACCTTTATTTTTGCTTTGTTTTTAACTTATCCTTGAAATTCAAAGAAAATTACCAAGGTGAAATATTCCCTTATATTGTTTGGTTTATAATAAGTCTTTGTAATTCACACATTAAATTTCAAGAAAGTTTTTGTCCTATCTTAAATAGTAGCATTTTGTCTGTTACCACTTCTGATTCACATGTTATAGAACATTTCTTAGAATGTCTAATAATGTCATCTTTGTATCATTTTTTCAGATTTTGTCTCTTCACCATTATCCTCATCATTATCAGAGAAAATTTAAATGTGTTCTCCTTCTTGGCTCATCTGATACTTTGCATACTTGATTTTGATTTTGAACATTAATATTTCTAATCAAAATTTAATATTTTCATTTTTTAATTTTTTCTCTCTAAAGTCTTTTATCACAGTTTTATATAGTATCCATTTACTTTTAGAATCCAAATATATACAAAATTTTAATGCCCTACATCACTGTTTTTTTTTTCCAAAAATGTGTTCTACCTCCAACTCTACATATCTTTTGATTTTGTGCACTAAATTTTATGGCTCCTGGGATTCATCTCTTTTTATGTACTTATCTGTTTAATGAGCAGAGGTGGGTTTAGTTTTGGTATTTGCCATAATTTTGTATTCTTTCCTAAAATGAAATGGGCTCTTCAAATCCTCTACTCAGATATTACAAAAAAGAGAAAAATTGAAGACTATATATGTAATCTTTCCAAAGTTCATTAACCTAACTGATCATAGAAGCTTCTCAGATCAATGGACATCTTAGCACAGAAAATATTTTAATGATTATTCGTCTGTACTTGGATAATCCATCACTTACCGTTTATTTTTCAATATCAGGTTTTGTGCTTCTCTTGCTACACATACACTGATGTATCAGTGAATAGGTCCTTCACCGTGTCCTTCTAAATATCCTGGAAACAGCTAATAGAAAATATTGAAAGAGCCACTTTTTTATTGAATCTGGAATTGGTGCATATAGTTTAAAAATTGGCTTGATCTGTCCCTTCTGAACTCAGTTAACAGATTGGGACTGAAGTTTCACCAGATTATTAGAAGGCACTGTGGCTTTATGAAGCACTTAAATTGTAACAGTGCTGACAGCACAACAATCAGTCAGTAATTTGGGGTAAATTGAATAATTTATTATTCTTGTTGCACGTATTCCTGCATTAGCTCATTGCAACCAAAGCATGAATCAATCTCTATAATTTTCCTTCTGTTTAATTTCAGATTCTTCAGGCTTGACTTTACTTTCAACTCTTTGTCAAGATTCTACAAATGATTATTTGCCCCATATTCAGCAGAAATGGAGAAAATCTTACCACATCCTCATCATAATACATACACACATATACATAAACACATACACACAATTGATTAATAAATAGATTATCTTAGTTTTGTATTTAAATAAAAAAATGAGTTGGTACTTTCCTCTTAATTGTTTTCACACAAAGGGATATTTTTCAGTGTTAAAGTGAAAGAAATGCTTTAATTGAATTAAACATACATTTATTTAGTTTGAAAATCTTACTGTACAGTTTAATGCACATTTTTAAACACAAGTATACAACTATATAAAGACCACACTGATCAATATATAGAATGATAAGCAACATTTACAGAACTTCTCTTATTCTAGCTCCACCCAGAGTTGACCATTAGTCAGTCTTCTACTATGATTTAATTCTGTCTGCTTTTAAATTTTATATTTAAAAAACCATAAAATTTCTTGTGTCTAACTTATTTTGCCAATTTGTACATGAAGTTTATTAATTATGTAGTAAGCAAATAATCGTTTATTTCTAATATCAAATTGATTTCCATTATATGAATATAATATGATTTATTAGTTTGTTTGACAATTTGTTTCTGATATCAAATTTTTCTTTTATATGAATATAAGATGATTTATTTACCTAACTTTGTGGGGCACTATTTCCTAATTGAGGAATATCATAAATTAAGGTACTATCTACAGTCTGATCAATATAATGATGTATATATATAAGCTGTTATATTTAAGACTAAAGTGGACAATGGATCATAGAAAACATGCATGTACAAATTTAGAAGATAAGGCAAAACACTTTTCTAAAATGTTTTTCTAACTTCCACTGCCACAAATAGGACATGAGGGTTCAAGGTTGCCCTATAAGTTTTCAAATGCTTAACTGGCAAGTTGCTCTATAAGTTGTCAAATGCTTAATTCTTTTTCTTCAAAAAGAAAAAAAAATACTAGTAGGTATTCTGGTGATGTGTAGATGTCTCACTGTGTTTTGATTTGCATTTCTCTGATGACTGTTAAGTTTGAACATCTTTTCATATGCTTAGGACCCATTGATTATACAAGTACATGCATGCCTATTTAAACCCTTTGCCCATTTTTTATTGAGCTGTCTTTTTTGTCTGTTATTAATTGCAAAACTTTTTTTATAAGTTCTTGAAATAAGGAAACATCATATATTATATTGCATATATTTATTAATCCTGTAGCCTGACTTTTCATTTATTTATTCATTTATTTATTTTTAGAGACAGAGTATTACTCTGTCACCCAAGCTACAGTGCAATTGTACAATCATAGCTCACTGTAACTTCAAAATCCTAGGCTCAATTAAACTTCCTACCTATGTCTATTGAGTAGCTAAGGCTATAGGTATGTGCCATTGCACCTAGCTAATTGTTTTATTATTATTATTATTATTATTATTATTGTGTTTATTAATTTTTTTGTAGAAACAGATTTTTGCTATGTTACCCAAGCTGGTCTTGAACTCTTGGCCTCAAATGATCTTTCCGTCTTGGCCTTCTAAATTGCTGATAATCCTGGCGTGAGCCAACATGCCCAGCCTCCTTATGCTCTTACAGTGCTCTTTGATGACTAGACATAGTCACTATAAAGTGGTCCAATTTACTAATAAACACTTTGAGTCTAGTGCATTTTTTATTCTTTTCAAGAAAAATGATGCCTCTGGTAAATTCCTAAAGAAATTCCCCAGTGTTAACTTCTAAAAGCTTTACTGACTTTTAGTTTACATTTAGATATAAGTTCAGATGAAAATGATTATCTGCATATTATGTTAACTAGGAGACAAGTTTTTGTTTCCCATAAGGAAACCCAGTTGATTAAGCACTCTTCAGTATCATAAACTCTATTAAAAGTTCAAAAGGAGTTATTGACGTTTTATCAAAATAAGGGCTTTTATATATAAATATAAAACACAATTTAAATAGTACAATGTAAATGATATTACAAGAATCATTTATATTACAATATTAATAACATATTAAAATATATTAGTAATAAATTTATTTTTAATAACAATATATAAAAATATTTAGGACAAGTCTGACAGCTAATACAATTTTAAAATTACCATGAGCTATATGAATGTGATTTCAAGATTTCTTCAAATAACTAAAATATCTGTGCTTTCTTTCTGTGCCAAGTTTACAAAAACTGCTAATGGTAATATGACTTACTGTCTATATTCATATATGAAGAGAAAAATATGCTTCACTTACAGATAAACAAAAATAAAGATTTAAATTTTCTCCCACCTAAATTCATAGGCTCCTTTAATTAGATATCCAGAGATTGCATGGAGCTCAGGTTAAAAATAATAGTTTTATTGAAAATTTTATTTCTGCCCTAAGCCATAACAGTGTTACTGTGACAGTCACTGTTTCATACAATTAATTATCACAGAGGTATCATGTGTTTTCATCATTTTATTATATACATGTATGTAATTACTTTTTCACTAACACCCTTCTGCTGTAATCTCTGTATCTTAAAAGAAGGCCTAGATATCTGGCAGTGTAAAAGTCTTAACTTTGTCTTCAGAAGCATTTTGGCTGATTTAGCCATTTTCATCAGTTTTTAAAAAACTACAACAAGGCTTAGTGCCTGTAGCTCAGTGGGTAGGGCACCAGAACTGGCAGGTTTGAATCCAGCCCGGGCCTGCCAAACAACAAGACAACTACAACCGAAAAATAGCCAGGCGTTGTGGTGGGCACAAGAATGGAAGAAAAAATCCAGTGTACTCAGCCCTACTATGAAACTAATTTATAGCTTTCATATGAAAGCTATAACCCAACTACAGCACAAGACTATGAGGGGAGGAGAATGGATGGAGGGAGAGTAATTGGTGGGTCCACACCTATGGTGCATCTTAGAAGAGTACAGGTGAAACTTACTAAATGTAGAATATAAATGTCTGAACACAATAACTAAGAAAATGCCATGAAAGCTATGTTAACCAGTTCAATGAAAATATTTCAAATTGTATATAAAACCAGCACAGTGTTCCCCATGATTACGTTAATGTACAAAGCTATGATTCAACAACAACAACAACAAAAATCTATGATTTTAATTAGATTTTTGACAATATTTTCAGGAAGACTTAACAATATAGAATTTTCAGTCTGTAAGTATAAAATTTTCACCTTGTATTTATAACTTTTAATTGTGTCAATTATGTTTTATAATATCTCATGTAAAGAGCATTATACTAGGTCTATGTAAAGATGTTTATATCTTTTGTCAGATTAATTACTATTTCTGATGCTTTGATAAATGATTGATTTCATTTACTATGTATTTGGTGCTAAAACATGGAAATAATGTTGATTTTTGTTTAATTATTTGAATCTAATGACTGGTAAATGTATTTCACGTTTTTGTGGATTACCAATAATTTCCTTCGGAAATTTTAAATGAATATGGAAATTTCAGTTGATTCCATTGTAATATTTATGAATTTTATTTAATTTGCTTATCCAACTTCATTGTTAAATAGAAGTGATGATAGTGGGCATGTTTATGCTACTGATCTCAGAAGGAAAGTTTGTATTGAACAGTCAATGCTATTTTTGCTTTATTATTTTATAATTAGATTTTGTCAGGCTATTCATTTTATTCAGAGTTTCTGAGAGATTTAATCATAAATAAATGCAACTCATGATTTAATTTATCATGAATTTTTTTCAGATGTTGTTTTTCTATCTATTTACAGATTTCTCCTTTATTCTCTATGTATACTATAATTTCTTGATTTTTTAATATGAAGACAATAAATTTTTGGAAAACATTCAATTTAATCATGACAGTATCTTTTTTAATGTCTTACTTCATTTAATTGGCTAATATTTTCTTTAGTCATTTGTGCATCTATATTCAAATAAAATACTAGGATATAATTGTTATTTTATTGTAATATTGTTTTCAATCTTTAATTATGATTATATTTACCTCATGAGGGAAATTGAGAGATGTTCTATTTTTTATTAAACTTCCCTGGAAAATTTGTATAAGATTGGTGTTAATTTGTTCTTATGAAGTCAGTAAGTAGCCTGGTCAAACCATCTGTGTTTGGAGTTTTCTTCATGAAGTCATTTTAAATTATTGTCTCTAATTCAGAAATTAATATAGGAGTATCCATTTTAAAAATTTGTACTTCTGTGAGTTTTAGTGGTTTTCTGTCACTCTGTAGTTCATGATCCTGCTGAACAAATACTGGTGTCCTTGGCTCCAAAATGCCAATTTCTGTCTCTTAGTCAGAACAAAAATTTTACATAGCTAGACTACCATTTTCCTCTTATGACTAAGTTAAAGGTGCAATTTACCTATCTGATGTGTGAATTAAAAAACAAGACAATTTGCCCAAATGAGAAGTCAGGAGACTAATAAGGAAAGTTTCCTAAAGTCAACGTTAGTTTCCTCTTTGCTTTTGACCAGTAAAGTCCAACTTGCCTTGACTTTGCATAAACAATATATAATGATGTATTCAAGCAGTTTTTTTAAGTTTTTTATCCAGCTTTCATGGTTGCTTTCAGTAGCAGGTTAGCAAGGCAAAAGTTGCTCAAACAGAGCTGAAATTTGAAATCCCCAAATTGGTTTTTATGTATTATTATTCTGGTGAAGGACTCTATCCCCATTATCTCATTTTCTATTCTTATAACTCATTAATATTTATGGCTATCAATATGAAAGATTTTCTTTGCAAAAGCAATTAAATGCTGTGCTTATTTTTAAATCCCTTATTCAAGATCTCTTTTTTTTCAGAGCCCAAGGAGGTAGAAACAATAAATCAAACTTAGTTTGCTCTAATTTTATCCACTTGCCAACATCAACAAATGGCTTCAGAACTTGCACCATCAATATATATACACACCCCATTAAAATTCCTTCTTTCTCTCCCATATTTTTCAACATGTCTGAAAACTCTATGTACCATGAAATTTTATGAACAAGGAAAGCCACACTATTTATTGAGTTTAGTGCACAAAAGAAAGGAAGAGGAAGTATTGGCAACAATTGATTTCTCCCTGAAGCCATATCACTGCTCAGTGGATTGTGTTGTCATGACCTGCAAATTATTCCTCAGGGTATATGTCTGATGACACCTGGGGTTTGAATAAATCTCTTCAATTATGACTTGCTATTGCTGGATCAATTTTTTAAAAATATTTGGTTGATGTTTCAAATAAAATAAAATATTATTGTCAATTAGGACTGAAAGTAGCAATAAAGATGATGCAAGATGCAAACTGTAATGACATCCCCTCTGCACCATCAGATTTTTTTTTTTTTAAACAGAGTCTCACTTTGTCACCCTTGGTAGAATGTCATGGTATCATAGCTCACAGCAACCTCCAACTGGAGGACTCAAGAGATCCTGTTGTCTCAGCCTCCCATGCCCCCATGTAGACCACCACAACTCTCACTAGTTCTTTTAGAAAAAGGGTCTTGCTCTTGCCCAGGCTGGTCTTGAACTCCTGAACTCAAGCAATCGACCTAACATAGTGTGAGGATTATAGGCATGAGTCACTGTGTCAGCATCATATTTTTATAAGGTGCATCATCAATTACTACCTTTCACATTCATGACCAGACAATAACATCTCATGCTGGTCTTTTCTTTTGTGCTGAATGTTAGTTAATGTTGTAAGTAAAAACATTTCTCTAGGCATAGTTAGTGACCAAGTGCTAAGTCAAGTCTGGTTTATGAAATCTGTGAAAGCAGATGGAATGTGTACTTATCCACGAAATCTAAGTTTCAAAAGTCATTATACCACCTCTCTGATAATTTCTTTTACATTATCTTGGACAGAAAGCACATCAACCTCTCATTTTCAATATGCCATAATAGAACAGATTTTATTGTAGTCAGTTGATAATAAGCACTTGACTCCTTCATAGATTTACTTACCTAGAGAAATGCCTATTTCTTATTCATTTTTATGTTTATTTAACATCAAACAAGAAGAAGCTTCATAGTGAAAAAAGTGGAAATCAATGAATGCGACCTTATCTAGTTATAAGGTTATTAACTTCCTCATGAAATGTCAATTTTAATTTCTTATGCAGGTGTATTTTGCTCGAAATAATTGAGCAAACCATCGGAATGAAAAACTCTATGTAAACACAATTTCAGTGTAACTATATAGCATGACAATTCACTGTGATGTTTTATGTTTTTAATATAGGATTTAGACTGTCAATAGTAGTCATTTCCAATATGAGATGTAAGTTTGTATATACCTAATAATAATAGAGAGTTGAATTCAAAGAAATACACCCAGTCTACCTTAAAAATGCATTTCAAAGAAATAAACAGAAGAAACAGAACAAACAACAATTCAAAGAAATCTGAATTACCTTGTTAGAAAGACATGGGAATAATCCTAAGGGGATGGTCATTGGCTGCTTAAAATTTTTCTAAAAAACATATTTTAAAACTTAAAGTGTTTGTTTTATAAGAAGTAAAATTGAGCAAGCAAGTAGACTGTTAGATGCTGGATATGAATTTTTAATGGAATCGCAGTATTTTTCAGATATCAAATTGTACTTACTACTAATTAATACACTTTAAAAAAGTACCCTCCTTTAAGTAGTAGATAACAAACATTATACTCAGTGTAAATTAATATATCAAAAGAATCAATATGCTTTTCATGGTTATTTCTGACCATTTATGAAAGATTCGTATATATCACAGATTATTTAATAAAACTCATGTACTAACTCTTAGGATTAAAGCACTAATACGTTAATTGCAAGATTTGTATTTAAGATCACCTTGCCATTCCTCCTTTCTATTAACTTTGATTTATTATTTATTTTGTCTAAATAATGAAATGATTTGAAACACATAGCTTCATTATACCTTTAAAATTAAAACTTTTTTTTTATTTTGCTCAAATATTCCATTTGAAATTTAATTGATAAGCTGTCATTCAAGTTAGTAAGCAAGGCATTTGCTAATTACCTACCTTATATTAGGCACTGTCCTCAAAACTGAGAATACCAAGAAAAACAATAATGAATTCATGACTTCAAATAACTTATGTTTAATTAGGAAGCATAAACATTATTTACTTACATTACATTACATTACTTACATTACATTATTACATTAATGCTTACCTTTCTTTGTATGTCTAGAATACATTAAGCATACCTAAAATTTGCAACGAAGAAAAACTACCAGTTTAAGTAATAAAACCTACATCACTATATTTGAATTTTACATGGCTAAATCTTTTGATTTTTAAAGTATAGTTCATTTATTAAGATAATTCAATATAAAAATAAACACGTCAATAAAACAATCTACTTGCAAAAATAGAGACATTCATTTAGAGATCCTGTAAAAAAAAAAAAGACACTGCAAAAAAGTCTATAATTAAGATAGAAAATTTGTATCCTAGTCTTAGTTCACTTGCTAACCACAATTTTATGTATTTCAGAATTTTACTGAATTTTTCCTTGAAAGTTTGCCAAAAAATGTAGATGTCAGCCGTGAGGTCATTGGAATGTTGAGTTAATAGTCCATTTTTATCATCAGAGGATTATAAACTTGATTAAAAAAAATTATAATTATAGTTTTAATCCAAATAACTCAATCATGGTCTGTACAAAACGCGTCCCTTTGCAAATATTATATAATGAAAGTAGGAGATATAATAATGATTTTAGGAATGTCCATAAATGTTCACTGAATTGCAAAGTAATTTATGCAAATTAGTTCCATTCTGTCATTTATATTTAGGGAATTATTTTGAATACACATTATGGTCTTCATTGTAAAATATATTTTGGTTTGATTGATCATATGCATTTGCACAGAAGTCTCACATGGTGTTTCATGGAAATTTTGCTGTATCAAAATAGTACCTACTTGAAACCCCTATGATTGACTCAAATTCTTTAATTAGTACTCCTGTCTGTTTTCTGGTTTAAACACTTGAAATGGCTGGATATGTAAAAGAATTCTAATTTTTAAAGGGTGATTTCTATCCTCCAAACATAATTGCATAACAATTTGTGGAAAGGAAGGCACGTTTTAAGATTCTGGTTGATATTTCTAAAGCAGAAATCTATGGACTTTAAATTAGGAAATTCTTCACAAAATTAAATTTTCTAAAAAGCTTAGACATTTCTTTCCTCAAAATATAGAATATATTTGCTTATCAAAGAAGTATTTAAAATCTTATTAACCAAACTGTTTTTTTTTTTTTTTTTTTTAGGCAACTCCATCCAATAGCAATTATCATTTAGCCTTTCTTTCTATTTACTCAGTAGCAGAGAATAACTAACTCTAATGTGCCGGAACACGTTTGGCACCAAAGCAGACACACAATTTAACCAAACATAGTGTTCTGCCTTTATGTGGCTACCAACATAAAAGTGCTATTAAAAATTTAAAAGCATGATTAAGTGCTTTAGCAATCGTTTGAAAAGTATAATGAAAGCTAATAGAGAAGTGTAATTTTCTTTGCATAGAAACAAAATAAATGAAATATATGAAGATAAGGAGGACTACATAGGTTAAAGAATGGAAGAACATGTCATTCCAGACCAAGAAAATGCATGTTCAACAGACAGAAAATGCATGTTCAATTTGTTTTCAAGAAATATGCACAGTAAGAAAAAGGGAGAGATTTTGTGAGACTGGATTCTACATCCACATCAGTGGTAATATAAAATACAAAGTAATAACTTATTATGAATTGGAAAAAAATTTACAGTAAATGGAACTTATATTACATTTTAGTAATGATAGTGGATTACTCAGAATCAAAAAAGTTTTACCTCTAAAGAAGTTTGAGAGAGATGTTGTATCAATAATATGGTCAAATATTTTCTAGTAAGAACAAAAAATATCTGTGTAAGGCCACCTGCTTCACATCTAATACACGACTTCCCCTTCTCTTACCTGGGTGCAATCTATACGTGTTAACAGCTTCTAACATTTATAGAATTTTTAAAATTATCTTCTAAAGGCATTTAATCTTCCACAATTTTTACTTAAAGCTACAACATAAGGAGGGAAGAAAGAAAGAGGAGATGTTAGAAATTGGAATATAGATGAATTAAAGACCGTACATAAGAGGTAGGAACTTTGAGAATTTGCAATTATTTATAGCAATTATGGAAATGTGATTGCTATGGACTGAATGGTTGTTTTCACCCAAAATTATTATAGTGAAACCTTAATCTCCCATGTGATGCTATTCACAGGCATAACCTTTGGGAAATAATTATGTTGAGATGAAGTCATGAAAGTTGAGCCCATGATGAGCTTAACAACCTTATAGGAAGAGAAAGATAAACCAGATCTTTCTTCACCCTACCTGATCAATTTGAGCATACAACAAAAAGACATCCCTCTGCAAACCAGGAAGAGGTCTTCACTAGAAATTAAGTTAGTGGGCAGCTCAATCTGGAATTTCTCAGGCCTCAGAATTATGACAAATAAATGTTGATCATAGAGCAAACCAATCTATGACATATGGTACAGCAACCTGAATCAAGACATTAAAGAATGAAATATTAATTTTAAATGACTAAAACCATTTTATACATATGGAACCGAAAAAAATCCCTATGGCTAAGGCATTTCTTAGTAATAAAAACAAAGCTGGGGGCA
>CAUYRH010104678.1:0-34254 GCA_963574655.1 Perodicticus potto
GGTAAGACAGAATTTATTTACAGAAAAGAATACAGAAAACACTAAAGCTCCTGGTAGAGGGAGAGAACTCAAGTGGGGAGAGAGAAGTTCTCTCTTCCTTTCTCTCTGGGTCTTTCCCCGTCTCCTCCTTTAGGCCTTTAGTCTCAGGGTATATATAGGTGTATGGGTTCCTTGGCCAGGAAACGAATGAATACAGTCCCTTCCGCCAGGGGCAAGGTGAATTAATGTATCAATGAATGGATACAGTCCATTCATGGAATTGAGGTCTAGGAAATTCACAAGAAATTGACCTAGGCATAGGAAATGGGGGTTCCACATTTAGTCCTAAGTGTAAAGTGAAGGAGACACCAAGGTACAGGTGTCTCCTCGGCAGTTGTCCAGCCTTTTTGGCTATTGGAGCCTCCAGTGGGGGTTGGAGGTCCCCCCTTGAGGGTTACATTTAATGCAATTTATGTATTAATAAATTGCATTAAATTTATTAATTTAAATGAGCCTGTCCTTGGAATGTCCTTAGCCAAATGGCTAAGCCACCAGGCCATGTGACCCTTTATTTATCTGCATGGTTGAAGATTCCGGACCTCAGGACAAACAGGCCCCCACAGGCAATGAAATCAGGCACTTGAGAAGAAATCATTTGGTTTTTGCAACCTTAGTCTTCGTGGAGTAAAAACTCATTTTAGAATGAGTAGAGAATCTCTTCATTTCCTCTGGGCAACTGCTGCCTTGAATATATAGCTGACTTCAATGACATGGGTTTACTGAGTGTATCATAATTTAGTTTTTAGTGCAAGGAGAAAATGAGAGGCCATTTCAAATTTTGAAGAAATATTGAGAAAATTAAATTCTCTGGATAAAGATACACAAGGGGTGAATGGAAGCAGAGATAAGTGAACATTCTGCTAGCTCCCCATAAAATGTATTATTTTATTTGTGTATAATTTATCACCTTGGATACAGGAATAAAAACTGATCATATTTCTAAAGTAGCTAAGTGGCACCTTTTTTTTGTTTTCTTTTTGAGACAGAGTCTCACTTTGTTGTCCAGGCCAGAGTGCCATGGTGTCACAGCTCACAGTAACCTCAAACTCTTGGGCTCAAGCGATTCTCTTGCTTCAGCCTCCCGAGCAGCTGGGACTATAGGCACTGGCCACAATGCCTGGGTAGTTTTGCTATTTTTAGTAGAAATGGAATCTTGCTCTTGCTCAGGCTGGTCTCCAACTCCTGGGCTCAAGTGATCCACCTGCCTCAGCCTCCCATAGTGCTGGGATCACAGCTGCCTAAGTACCAACTTATTTGAATTTGAGCAACACATAGAGCCAAAGAAAAAGAGAATAGAGGGACTTAAGTTGAAACCCCAAGAAAAGAGCATTAGGAGCTGGTGCCTGAGAGGTGGTTTGGTTCTTGCCTTTTAGAAGGGTGACATCTGTACCTGCTGCTTTCCCAGCCACTGGAGAACTGTCAGTGTCTGGCACTTCCTTTAATGCTATTTTTCTGGCCTTTGAGAAAAGCCAGTGAGAGCAAATGTCATCGCTGCCATATAGCTCAGGAGGCCTGGGCAGATCTGAGGTCTTGTGAAAATGTGCTAATTATAAAGGATCAGCAGGAGTTGGAGAGGGGCGGGAGGGTCCTGCCAGTTTTCTCCTGTCACGAAAAAGGAAGAGGACCATTGCCCGGGGGTCAGAATGGGAGCATCACTCACTTGTATGAATGCATAAAAGACACAGGTGGACTCGGGCTGCGAGGGAGGCTTCCAGGGCTGTACCTGGGCCATGGCTTCTCTGGAGCATCTTCCAGAATTGTGGACAAAATGGCAGTGGGTCCGGGGCCTTATAGACAGCATGGGGGTGGGGGGGGTGGGCACAGTGTGAAGGGTGCAGGGGAAACCTGGGCTTGAGTCTGCCACTTCTTGGTATGTGATTTTGGGCAAATTACTTCCCCAAAGCCTCCATTTTCTTTTTGTTGTTTTTAGAGACAGTATCTCACACTGTTGCTTGAGGTGGAGTGCAGTGGTGAGATCGTGGCTCACAGCAACCTCAACTCCTGGGCTCAAGTGATCCTCCTGCCTCAGACATCTGAGTAGCTGAGACTTAAAGATTCAGGCCACCACACCTGGCTAATTTTATTTTTTTTATTTTTTGCAGTGACAGGGTCTAGCTATATTGGTCAGGCTGGTCTCAAACTCTTGAGCTCAGGCAATCCACTTCTCAAAGTCCTGAGATTACAAGTGTGAGCCGCCACTCCTGGGCACAGTGAACACTCAGTGAACAGCAGTTATTAGGATTATTTTATTTCTTAAGCCATCTGTGGTCAAGCTTCATCACACGATACATGCTGAGAACAACACAAGGCACGGCTTTCCAGACACAACTGGGGGCCCAGCAAACAGCCACCCTGGGAGCTCCTTGCAGGGTGTCAGCTGACATCCGTCCCCTGTATGCAGTCCTGGACTCTTGTCCCCCTCCTCCAGCACCTGCCTCAGTAATTGGCCCCATGTTGTGACGCAATTGGGATATTTGCTTAAGAGCTTGAATTAAGCAGATTCTTAAACAGAAGGTGCCAAAAAATGCATACACATTTTAAGAAAGGAAAAATCTATGTTAAGATCATAATACTCAGGTGGGCATGGTGGCTCATGCTTATAATCCCAGCATTCCGGGAGGTAGTGGAAGGTGGAATGCCTGAGCTCAGGAGTCTACGACTGGCCTGAGCCAGAGTGAGACCCTATTTCTACTAAACACAGAAAAACTAGCCAGGCGTTGTGGCGGGCACCCATAGTCCCAGCTACTTGGGAGGCTGAGAAAGGAGGATTGCTTGAGCCTGAGAGTTTGAAGTTGAGGTCAATGTGAGTTATGATGCCAAGGCACTCTATTCAGGGCTACAGAGTGAGACTCTGCTTAAAACAAACAAACAAAAGAAAAATATAATACTCTTTTGTAGGCCAACAGCCCCCAAAAGACCCAAGTCTGTTTCGGACTGTCTCGGCCTTGGTCCCCAGTGTGGCACCCCCCTTGGGTTAATTCCGAGAACAGGTTTCTGACAAGGAAGTTCTCTGAGTTCCCTAACCCCCCTCCCTGGCCGCAGTTGAAACAATGGTGAAAACTCACTCAAGTAGAGTTTCCCAGGTAACTGAGTTTTCCAAGCCAAGTTAGTTTTCGTACCAACTGCCACAATGTGACCCTCTGTGCCAGCCCCCTGACTGTAGCCCCATCCTGAGAACCGCCATGATGTAACCCTGCCCTGTAACAGGCCATGTTCTGCTTTTGTATATGCATGCTTTGCCACATCAGCACAAAAAGGGTATAAAAGGCTGCCTGCATTTCTCTTTGAGGCTATTTGCCCTTTGGGGCAGCGGTCCGCCTGTGCAGATGTAATAAATCATGACCACCTGATTTGAGCCTAAAGTGGGGTCCTTCTATTCTTATGGGTGGCGTAAGTTACAACAACTCAATATATACCAATAAGAAAAGATGAACACAAGTCTCGTTGAGCACCTCTTGTAATTACAGAAGCCAAAAGAGACTTGAGTATTACAAATTTAATACAGTTTAAACGTGCATATATTTTGGGGCACCCTCTGTATATTCTTGGGTTACATAACATCTGACTATGCAAGTTTCATATCCTTTTATCTTTCATTTTTTCCCGTGTCCAAGACCAGAGACTAGAAGCAGAAAGAAATGGCAGTGGCTGGGGGGGGAGGGCAGGGGGCGGCAGTGACCCCCACATCCCTTCTGTGGAGGTGAGGCCAGTGGGCCGAGGCGGCTCTGCTGACGCCTGGACTCGTCTGCAGGAGGCTGTGCCAGCGACTCGGCTTTTCACGCGGGAAGTAAGCAGCAGAGGTGGCAAGAGAAAAGTATTATAACTGAAAGGGGGGTCAGATCAGCGTCTCTAGAGAAGCAACACAACTAGAGAGAAGGGAAGGAAGGAAAAAAAGGACGAGAGAACAAAGAGGGAAGAGAGAAAAATGAAACCGTGAAAGTAGAAAAGGAAACTGAAGAGAGGTGAAGCTTCTGGGTGCTGGTAAAGCTGAAGAATCAGGAAATAAGTACAGCAATAGAGAAAGCGGGAGTGAGATGGTTAGGGCAGGAACGTGCCTTTGGGGCGTTACAGGCCCATCTCCTGCCTTCACAGCTACAGAAAAGAAAGAGACCCTGGGACAGCGATCTGTAAGGCCCTCCCCGGACAGACGCCACCGTGGTTAAGTCGCACATATTTTTAAGCGTCCTCATTTGGCGGAGACCCGTCGCCGTGGTCTGTGGAACGTGAACCGGAGCCGGGCGACGGATGACACGGCCGTGCTTGGCCTTCCGGGTCTCACTGCCAAGGTCAGGCTGGCCACGCCCTTCCAAGCCCGCAGCACCGACCCCGGGGCCAGCGAAGCCCAGGCTAGAGCCAGGTCCTGGGGGTCGGCGGCGCTGCTCCGGGGGGCGGCTCGATGATGTCCGTCTCCGGGACGTCCGGGGTTTCCACTAAATACAGCAGGTCGGGGGACACTCGGGGGCCGGCCACGAAGCTGATCCCGCTGGCCTCTGAGGACGTGTCGGTGTCCACGAGGAGGGCGGGCCAGGACGCCGGGAGGCTCCACCGTTTCGGAGACCTGTCCCCACCCCCAGGGCCATCTGTGCGCTCGAATGCGAGTCTCTCCGCGTTGGCAGAAACGGTCTGGGCGCTGGGGCCCCTGCGAGGGGTCCCCTTCTCCGAGGGGGACACGAGCGGCCCGCCCGGCTGGACCCCGGTGAACACGGAGCTGGCGATGGAGGTGGCCGAGCCGTGGGGGCCGTCCTCCGGAGCTCGGGCCGCGGAGATCCGCACCTCGGGGACCTGGGGCATCTTGGTGGGGGAGGGCCTGGCGCTGGGCTGCGGGGTCAGGCTCTGCGCCGTGCTGGTCCGGCTCACCTCGCGGATGGTGGACAGCTCGCCCGTGCTGGCCTCCCCCGGGGGGCTGGCCTCCCGCGAGCGGGGCCGCCTCTGCCCCGGCCAGGCCCTGCCCGCGGGCAGCCCCCGCAGGTCCCCGGGGCTCGGGTCGCCTCGGGGGAGGAAGGCCGAGCTGTCGCTGCTCTGCCGCGCGTAGCTCCTCCGCGGGCCGCTGGACGGGGCTTCGTGGGCGCTCAGGAACCGCTTGACCCGGCCGATGACCGAGTGCCGGCGGCCCGGCCTGTCCACCTCCCACAGCCACTGCTCGTCGGGGGCGTCCGACTCCGACAGCCTGAAACAAGAGGCCAGTCTGGTAGTAACACAGCACAGATTTGACGTTCCACTATACACTCGGGCAGAGCGAGGATGAAAAGGGCAAGTGACATTTTAGGGTGTGTGGGGGGGTGGGGGGAACCCTCGGGCATCTGCGAAGAGCGGGCCCCACAGACCATTCGTTACTCGGCTAAGCCGGGAGCTGCCGGTTACACCTGGCGCCTGACTCCGAGGCCTGCGGGACTCCGCACCCCACAGGGAACACAACCTGCAGACAGGGCAGAACTGGGCATTCCTCCACCTGCCCGGGGCAGCTCTGCTTTCTTCACTCCCTATTTCCCCTTGAATGTGGGTTTCTTGGGTCTCACAAGAACGGAAGCGTGGCTTGACCACCCCCACGCCGGCTTCCCTTCTCTGTGTGCCCTTAAAATACTAAAAGTTCCAACATTTGCCCGGGTTTTTCCCAGGTGTGTCCTTGAAATCTTGGCATAATAAACCTCCATTGATTGATATTTTTGCCTCAGTCATTTATTTGGGTCTAGAAGTGACATTATGAAAATAGTTTTGACCTTAGGGACCCCTAGATGTCCCCAGATCACACTTTGAGAACTGCTGATGTAGAGACTTGGACATTAAACCAATGCACACACAGCGTGTGTTCTCTCTTTCTTATTACACACGCAGCTGAACTGAAGTCGGGTGTCCCCAGGACCCAAGAGACCTCCCAAAACAGTGGATCACAAGTAAATCCAAGAGTGCAAATAACCCCTAACGTTTATGCACTAAGCACCTCCCTTGCATTAATTCATTTAATTATCACATTAATTACCTGAGTAGTTATTATTCACATTTTATAAATGAGGAAACTGAGGCCCAAAGAGGTTCATTAAGCCTAAGTAGCCAGAGAGCGACAAACTAGGAAGTATCACTCCAAAACCTTTGGTTTTAATCACTGTGTTATAGGTGTGGGGGGCGGGAGGGGTGAGTGACATGTGGTCCTTGCCCAGAGGTGATCTGTGAACACTGTCCCTGGATGGTTTGAGTTCTGTCTGCGCAACTAGGGCTAAGGAAGGAGAATTGTGACTTGTGGAAAGAATATATTTATCCAGGTGGGTGAACTTGAATTGTGGCTGGGCTCCCTTGTGATTAAGTTTGATAGATTTGCTATGGCTAAGAATGTCCTGTTGAATTTTTTTTTTTTTTTGAGACAGAGTCTCACTTTATCGCCCTTGGTAGAGTGCTGTGGTTCACGCCTCACAGCAACCTCTAGCTCTTGGGCTTAGGTGATTCTCTTGCCTCAGCCTCCCAAGTAGCTGGGACTGTAGGCACTGCCACAACACTCGGCTATTTTTTGGTTGTAGCTGTCATTGTTGTTTGGCAGGCCCGACCTGGGCTTGAACCGGCCACCTTCGGTGTATGTGGCTGGCGCCCTAGCCCCTGAGCTATAGGCACCGAGCCGACCTGTTGAAGATTTAACATTTAAAAACTAAAATGAATTATTGTACTGTTTACTAAAATGAATAATCTTAATCTGCTTCAAGGCTGATGTAAAAGGAATAATTGACTAACAAGTCTGTCTGGCAGCGAGACCCAGTTCTGCTCGGATTGTGGCCTTGTTTGTCCCACATCTCTGTACACTTCCAGTCATAATGCGGTTCCAAGAATTTAATGTTTTGCTCTTAAACTACAAATGCTCAGACTGGCTCTGAGAGCAACAGGAATTGGGCCGTCCCAGTCTAATGTAGTGTTGCCATCTCTGGTGAGAAGATGCTTTGACTATGCCAGGTGCCCTTCATGTGAAATGACAGAAAAGGTTGCGATGGTAGTGTCGGCAGGACTTGGAAGGGTAGAGTGAACAGCCAGACAACAGGTTCTTTCTCATGTTTATGAATGAACGATGGATGATTGAGATGATTGTCTGGCTGAAAGTCCCAGGACGGCATTTGATCACAAGCTCGAGCTGTTACACTAAAGCCCCAGCAGGGCCCTTGGCTACCACCAGCCCTCTGAGCCCTCTTCCCTGGGTGAGGAGCAGAAGGCGACAGGGACTTGGGAAATGTAGACTCAGGGGTGACAGCACTCTGGGGCTCCGTCACGTCTCATGGTAGTCCATGTGCTAACTGAGTACAGGTGCTAAGACTTCGCTATGGGTGTGTCCGGTGTTCACTGAGACTCCACGCTGGGTGTGTCCGGTGTTCACTGTGACTCCACTCTGGGTGTGTCCGGTGTTCACTGTGACTCCACTCTGGGTGTGTCCGGTGTTCCTGAGACTCCACTCTGGGTGTGTCCGGTGTTCCTGAGACTCCACTCTGGGTGTGTCCGGTGTTCATGAGACTCCACTCTGGATGTGTCCGGTGTTCACTGAGACTCCACTCTGGGTGTGTCTGGTGTGTCACTGAGACTCTACTCTGGGTGTGTCCGGTGTTCCTGAGACTCCACTCTGGGTGTTTCTGGTGTTCACTGAGATGCCACTCTGGCTGTGTCCGGTGTTCACTGAGACTCCTCTCAGGGTGTTTCTGGTGTTCACTGAGACTCCACTCTGGGTGTGTCCGGTGTTCACTGAGACTCCACTCTGGGTGTGTCCGGTGTTCACTGAGACTCCACTCTGGGTGTGTCTGGTGTTCACTGAGACTCCACTCTGGGTGTGTCTGGTGTTCAATGAGACTCTGGGTGTGTCCGGGAGTCAGGGTGCACTGGCTGCTTATCCTGACTGGACAGCCGTGTATCGCCCTTTGTGGGTCCTGAGTATTTATTTGGCATTTGTTTTCCTTAGTGCCTCTGAAGGACACAACCTTGTAGGCCTGGAAGATCTTCTAGGAAAACCTGTTTGTATTTTCATTCCTTTAAAGTTTATGAGTCCAGAGGCAAAAAAGTGTCAAGCCATACACTGGTGTGTGTTATATCCATTCAAGTGCAGTGAGAGGAGTCAGCCCCAGGTCATAGATTAGAGAGAACAGATTGCAATGCCCAAAGTGCACAGAGGCTGGTCTCCCACCCACAGCCTAGGGATTCACTGTCCAGTACTGGGCAGGTCCCCCTAGGAGACCCTGCTGCCCTTCCTGCCCATAAGACTGTTCTGTGGACCCATGAGATTAATCTGCGTGTTTACTTGGCCCAATTTATTGAGCATCTCTTTCCATGAGGCACCTTACAATGTACTTCAAAGTAGGGAGGAAGCGTGCGTATGAATAACCGCATGTGGGCAGAGTCGGAATCGAGCTGGCCTTTGACAGAGAAATGTGTCTGGGCAGATGGGAAAGGGCAGTGCATTCCAGATGGAAGAACTGAGTTGAGCAAATAAGGCGGCAGGGAGTCGAGGTGTGTGTGAGGGCGGGACATACCTGGGTCTGTGTGACACATACGAGGAGTGTTGGGCAGAGGCTGGGAAGGTAGCCTGGGACCGAGGGATGAGCCTTCATCACAGGTGACTTGGAGGACAGAGGGCACCACGGCAGTTGTCGGGCATTGGCAGTCGTGCCCAAGGTGGGAAGGCTACAGGGACAGCAACCCTGATGAATGCCTTGGATGAGAAAGAGACTTGGGAACTTCCCACACCTAAAGGGTCTTTGGAACAACACTTGATGGTCTGTACCGGGGGCAGGGGCAGTTTTTATGTGTCTCTCCTTGAAGTGACAAACGGTGCCCTCCTGGTCTCCTGCTCTGAGATAGCAGTAGGCAAACTCACAGCATGATGAGCCTAATGACCTTTCTTCTAAAGTTGTCATGGAAGGTCTCATTGCCAACACACGTGTCCATTTCTCCCTTTTTCTGAGAGTCATCTTTCATGACAGCAGAAACTGTGCTTTAAGAACAACATGGTTGGCTCGGCGCCTGTGGCTCAACAGGCTAAGGCGCCAGCCACGTACACATGAGCTCGTGGGTTCGAATCCAGCCCGGGCCCACAAAACAACAATGGTGGCTGCAACCAAAAAAAAAAAAATGGCCGGGCGTTATGGCAGGCGCCTGTAGTCCCAGCTACTTGGGAGGCAGAGGCAGGAGACTCGCTTGGGCCCAGGAATTGGTTACTGTGAGCTGTGATGCCACGGCACTCTACCCAGGGTGACAGCTTGAGGCTCTGTCTCAAGAAAAAAAAAAAAAAGAACAACATGGTTTAACCTTAGAGCTCATAGAATAGAAAACTCTAAAAGAACCTTTATTTCCCAATTGGGAGACTTGGATGTACTTTTTGGTGCTTTTATGCTTTCTGCTCCTTATTTGATTTTTAAAGTGCACCCTTACTCTATAGGGCAGTGGTTCTCAACCTGTGGGTCGTGACCCCTTTGTAACAATGAAAATACATCCTGCATATCAGATATTTACATTACGATTCATAACAGTAGGAAAATTACAGTTATGAAGTAGCAACGAAAATAATTGTAGGGTTGGAGGTCACCACAACATGAGGAACTGTATTAAAGGGTGGTGGCATTAGGAAGGTTGAGAACCACTGCTCTAGGGTTAGTACAGTCCTGAGGCCCAAATGCAATAGCACTCAAGCAACGATAGCAGAAAGACAATACGATACAACAGGAGCACCAGCGTTATGTTCTTGTACATTAGTGACAGTCAGCTGAAGACCTAGGTTTTATGTTCCAGAGCCCATTTGGACTGAGACAGGCAGGTAATTGGAGACAGGGCAACATTCATGGAAAGTGCCATGCGGCCATCTGTTTCCAGGGATGGAATCTGAGAATTGTCTTTGTGGTAGGAAAAGTGATTTGGGAGCTGGCAGAAGCCAGGGTGGCTGCTGTCCAGGCTGGGTGACCTTTGGAGACTCATTTCACCTTTTGTGACTTACTATCATCCTTGGTAATTGGGTGATGACAATCCTGTCCCTGCCTTCCAGGTGAGTTGTGAATTAAAAAGGGGTGAGAAATATGTAGAACAGCTTTGAAGACTACAGATTTCAGAGGTGGGCTCCACGTCCACAGCGATTTCTCTCTTTCTCTCTCCCTTCCTCCTTCCCTTCTTTCTTTCTTTCTCTTTCTTTTTTTTTTTGACAGAGTCTCACTTTGTCGCCCTCGGTAGAGTGTGGTGGCGTCGCACAGCTAATAGCAACCTCCAACTCCTGGGCTTAGGCAATTCTCTTCCCTCAGCCTCCCGAGTAGCTGGGACTACAGGCGCCCGCCACAACGCCCGGCTATTTTTTGTTGCCGATGCCATTGGTGTTTAGCAGGTCTGGGCTGGGTTCTAACCCACCATCCTCGGTGTATGTGGCTGGCACTGTAACCACTGTGCTACGGGCACCGAGCCCACACCAATTTCTTCTACAGGGCTTGAGGAAACAGTACTGTCTACCTGAAGGTCACTCCCTTTTTTCTTTCAAGATCATCCTGTAAAAAAAACGTCATTACACCTAAAAGCAGCCACCTAACAATCAACACTGGGAAGGGATGACTCAACCACTTAATGGCGAGTACAAAGCCAGTGCAAAGACGGGCAGGGGCTGGGCTGTTGGAGCGAGCAGAGATGACGAGGTGGGTCAGACGGCAGGGTGGGTCAGCGGTGGTGGAGAAGGCTCCTTCCTGACCTTGCCTGGCAATGCTGCTTTCTGTGCCATTTGCTAACCATGGCCAAACCCTGCAGTTTACATTTATGAGCACTGGAAATCATCAACATTGGAAAACAGAAATACAGAAAACACAAGTGCCAGAAAGCGTGGGCCGCATGGGCCTCAGGACTGGGCTGTGGTGGAGAGGGAGAAGGGCAGGAGGACGACGGTGAGGAGAGGCTTTGTGGAGTGAGTCTAGGGGAGGCAGGGTGTGGCTATTTCTACAGGACAAATGGTGTCTGGACCAGAATTATTTTGATCTCAGTTGTTAAACAGAAAAACCCTTAATTTCAAAATATCTATTGAGGGCCTGCACAACCACTGGGCCCGTGACCTATCTCCCTTCCCAGTGACAAACATCTGAGGGCATGAGGCCCTGGGATTTAATTAAGGACTCTTTAAAAGAAGCCAGGACTGCTGAGAGGCAGAAGAACACCTTCCAGCCTCAGTGGGTGGCTGAAGGTGTCAGCCGACTTCCGTACTTCCTGGGGTCTGTCTACAGTGGACAGACTAAAATAGCCCCAATGCCTTGAAGGATTTAATGCATATTTTTCAAGGCAAGCTTTTTGTGAAGCAACTCCCTTCTCAAGAGGGTGATTAGGTAAATACAGAGCCTCAGAAAGATTGAAAGATAAAACTGAATGAGGTTTGCCCTCCTTTCTCTGTTCTGCTTTTAAAGTGATTTTTTGACAAGTTAGATTCAAATAAGAAGAGGCCATTTTAACAGAAATGAACAAGGAATTTAGGGAAATGACATTTACTATGATGAGTTCTACTTCTCACATCTCATTTCTTGTTTTCAAATTGCCAGTGGACTCAGAGTCAGCCAGCTCCCCTGGTAATTTACCTGAGCATCTGTCTGATGGAGGAGAGTTTATTCACGGGCAAAGTAAATGTTCTCTTCAAAACCATTAACGGTGAGTGCCATTATTTTTAACCTTCTGCACTGCAGAATTGCTGTTGAAGCTCAGCTAAAGATTTATAAAATGGTCAGGCAACCCTCACACTCAGCTGGGAGGTTTGGGGCAGAGGGTTGTTAGGAAATACTGTAGACAGACGGTCGTGTCCACTCGGCCTCCCGTCTTTTCCCTTTCTGGGGGACAGTTTCAAGGTAGTGGAGCATTTTGGGAGATACTTGTGGCCTGGAGAGCTGCACTTAGAGCTGACAACCCTTCCCCTGCCGCCCAGGTATCTATCTGGACCAAGGATTAAGGCAAATCTGGCTGAAGAAGTGGCCTTTAAAGATACATACATCGCTTCATGACTTTGTCCTTACTGCCTGAAAAAACAAAAAAGAAATTGTGGGCAAAGGGTTCTCTTAAAGTCTCTCCCCATTAATACTGTTACATTCTATAGAAGTTTTGTTAGAAAAGGAAATTAAACCATGTACACCTCTCCTTCCAGTACTATTTGAAAGTGAAAACTGAGACCAATGATGACCCCCACGTCAGCATATGAAAGAATCCTTAAGTTCTAAAATTAAGAACTTAATGGACATTCGTCTCCTCCGGAAGTTTCATTTCTCCTTTCTTTCTGGTATATTGAGTGAAAAACAATCAATGTTCCAAGAACATATTTTTCTTAAAGATAGTGATTCAGAATTTGAGATATTTTGGTAGTTTATAGCATAAGCATGCAATAGTAAATATCAGACTATGTATTTTCTTGTAAAGCTAAAATATTTGAACATAAATGGCCATGGAAAGATTACCAAATAACATCAGTCTAGAAGTATAATCAAGCACACTTGAATAGTTTTTCCTTGCTGAAGTTTGTATTTTGGTATATTTGATTTATATCACTAAAAATACTTCTGACCTATTAAACTATCCTAATTGTTTTGTCCACATTAAGTACAAGATTATATATGTATAATTTATCAAAAAAGTAATTTTATTATTGCTATATATTCTTAGAACTTTTGGAATAAAAATAGATAAGTAAAGATCATTATTTCTGATGAAGTGGTTGTAATTTCTACACAAGATCATGGACATTAAACAACCTGCTGCTGAATGATCCTATGGTCAATGATATGGAAATCGAAAGATTCCTTGAACTGCATGACAAAGGGGACACAACTTTCAAAAATCCATGGGAGACAGAAAGAGCAGCTGTAAGGTGGAAATTCATAGCCTTAAATGCCTACATCAAAAAAACCGTTGACCCTGTCTCTAAAAATAGCCTGTAGCTCAGTGGGTAGGGTGCGGCCACATACATTGAGGCTGGTGAGTTGGAACCTGACCTGGGCCAGCTAAAACGACAATGACAACGCAACAACAGCAACAACAACGAAATAGCCAGGCAATGTGGCAGGCACCTGTAGTCTCAGCTACTTGGGAGGCTGAGGCAAGAGAATCACTTAAGCCCGAGAGTTTGAGATTGCTTTGAGCTGTGACGCCACAGGACTCTACCGAGGGTGACACAGTGAGACTCTGTCTCAAAAAAAACCAAACAAACAGATCACAAAGTAAAAATTCCTGGAAACACAACCCCCAAGCCTGAATCAGGGAGAAATAGAGATCCTGAACAGACCAGTAACGAGAAGCAAGACTGAAGCAGTAATAAAATGTCTATCTCCAAAAAACAACAAAAACCTTTGGACCAGATAGATTCACAGGCGAATTCTATCAGACCTACAAGAAAAGCTTGTATTTGCCTATAGAAACCAATCAGTGATCTTCCTTTTTTTTTTTCATGATGAAAATCTTCAACAAACAAGGCATAGAAGGAACATGTCTCAAAAAAAATATTTACAGATTCAATGCAATCCCCATCAAAATACCAACATCATATTTCACAAATTTTTTTTTTTTTTTGAGACAGAGTCTTAAGCTGTCACCCTGGGTAGAGTGCCATGGTGTCACAGCTCATGGCAACCTCCAACTCTTGGGCTTAAGTAATTCTCTTGCCTCAGCCTCCGAAGTAGCTGGGATTAAGGTGCCTGCCACAATATCCAGCTATTTTTTTTTTTTTTTTTTGGTTGTAGTTGTCGTTGTTGTTTGGCAGGCCCGGGCTGGATTCGAATCCACCAGCTCCAATGTATGTGGCTGGTGCTCTAACCGCTGAGCTACAGGAGCCAAGCCCATACCTCAAAATTATAAAAGCCATATATGACAAACCCACAGCCAACATCATACTGTTAAAAGCATTCCCCTGGCTCAGTGTCTGTAGCACAGTTTTTATGGCACCGGCCACATGCACCGAAGCTGGTGGGTTCAAACCCAGCCTGGGCCAGTTAAACAACAATGACAACTGTAACAACACAAAAAATAGCCGACCATTGTGGTGGGCACCTGCAGTCCTAGCTACTTGGGAGGCTGAGGAAAGAGAATTGCTTAAGCCAAAGAGTTGGAGGTTGCTGTGAGCTGTGACGCCATGGCACTCTACCAAGGGTGATATAGTGACACTCTGTCTCAAAAAAAAAAAAGCATTGCCCCTAAGAATATGAACAAGAACAAGGGTGCCCACTGTCATCACCTCTCGTCAACGTAGTATTGGAAGTCCTAGCCAGAGTAATCAGGCAAGAGAAAGGAATAAAGGGCATCCAAGTCAGGAATGAGGAGGTGAGGTCAAACTATCCCTATGTGCTGACAACGTGATCTTGCATCTAAAAACCCAAAGGACTCCACCAACATACTCTGGAGTTGATAAATAAATTGAACAAAATCTCAGATGACAAAATCAATGCACACAAGACAGGTTTTCAGGAACATGTTTATATACTAATAACCAAGCTGTGAGTCAAATAAAGGAATTAATACCATTCACAATAAATATGAAGAAAATAAAATGCCTAGAAATATCCTTAGCTAAGCAGGTGAAGAATCTCTACAAGGAAGACTACAAAACACGGAGGGAAGAAATCACAGATGACACAGACCAGTGGAAAACATCCCTACTCCTGGGTTGGTAGAATCAACATTGTCAAAAATGTCCACTGTGATTTACAGATTCAATGCAATCCCCATCAAAATACCAACATCATATTTCACAGGTCTAGAAAAATAATCCTAAGCTTCATTTGGAACCAAAAAAGAAACCTGAATAGACAAAGCAATCTTAAGCAAAAAGAACAAATCTGGAGGCATCACATTACCAGACTTCAAATTATAGTGTAAGAGTATAGCAACCCAAACAGCATGTAGAGACATGGACCAATGGGACAGAACAGAGAACCCGGAAACAAAACCATCTACGACCAACCGGCCTTCAACAAAACAAGAGGGCAGAGCTCACTGGGGAAAGGAAGCCCTACTCAGTAAATGGTATTGGGAAAACTGGGCAGCCACATACAGAAGAATGAAGCAGGACCCCTATCTCTTGCCATATACAGAAATTAATTCAAGATGGATAGAAGACTTAGATGTAAAGTATGAAGCCATAAAAATTCTAGAAGAAAATGTAGGAAAAACTATTCCAATCATCTGTGTAGACAAAGAATTTATGACTAAGGTCCTAAGGGCAAATATAGCAATAACATAAATAAACAAATAGGTCTGAATTAAATTAAAAAACTTCTGCATAGCAAAGAAAATAATCAACAGTGTGAACGGATAACCTATAAAATAGCAGAAAATGTCCGCAAACTATATATCCAATAAAGGTCCAGAATCTACAAAGAACTCAAATAAATCAAGAAAAAACACAAACAACCCCACCAAAGTGAGCAAAAGACATGAAAAGAAAATTTTTTTAAAAATTAAATCATAGCTGTGTACTTTAATGCATTTATGGGATACGGTCCTGGTTTTATAGACAATTGGTCAGACCACACCTATGGTGCATTTTACGAGGGTATAGTAATAGAAATTTTTTGAGACAGACAAATGGCCAAAAGGAAAAAATACACAACACATTTAATCATCAGGGAAATGCAAATTAAAAAGCACAATGAGATACCACTTTACCCCTGTCAGCATGGCCATTACTGTTGTTTGTTTGTTTTTGAGATAGAGTTTCAAAGTGTCGCCCTGGGTAGACATAGCTCACAGCAACATCCAACTCTTGGGTTCAAGCAATCCTCTTGCCTCAGTTTTTCTATTTTTAGTAGAGATGGGGGTTTTGCTTGTTTTGCTGGGGCTGCTCTCGAACTCGTGAGCCCAAGCAACCCACTGGCCTCGGCCTCCCAGAGTGCTAGGATTACAGTTGTGAGCCACCTCGCCCGGTCCAGAATGGCCATTATTAAAAAGTCAACAGGCTTGGTGCCTGTAGCACAGTGGTTATGGTGCTGGCCATGTACACCAAAGCTGGCCCGGGCCAGCTAAATAACAATGACAACTGCAACAAAAAATAGCCAGGCATTGTGGCGGGCACCTGTAGTCCCGGTTACTTGGGAGGCTGAGGCAAGCCCAAGAGTTTGAGGTTGCTGTTAGCTGTGACCACACAGCACTCTACAGAGGGTGACATAGTAAGACTCTGTCTCAAAAAACAAATACATAAAACCAAAGGTCTACAAACAATAGATGTTGTCATGGATGCAGAGGGAAAGCAATGCATATACATTATTGGTGGGACTGCAAATTAGTGCAACTGCCATGGAAAGCAGTGTGGAGATTACTCAAAGAAAGAACTCTGGACCTGCCATTTGATCCAGCAGCCTCATTTCTGGGTACCTACTGAAAGGAAATGTCATTTTCTAAGAGAGACAACTGCAGCCGAATGTTTATCGCAATACAATTAATAATTGCAAAGATGTGGAATCAACGTAAATGTCCATCGCTTCATGAGTGGATAAAGGAGATGCGGCATGTATCTACTTAGCCCCCAAAGGGAATGAAATGATGTTGGCAGCAGCTTGTGTGGGACTGGAGACCATTCTTCTTTGTGAAGTATCTCAGGAATGGAAAAACAAGCATCCTGTCTTCTGAGTCACAAGTGGGACTGGCCAACGGGTATACACCGGCACTAAGTGATATAGGGCATGAGAAGCCAAGAAAGGGAACGGGTGGGTAAAAACTCACCTACTGGGGACAGTGAACACTATTGTGGTTTGACGAGCACACAGAAGCCCTGACTTTAGCGTTATACAAGGTATTCATCCACGTCACAAGAACCCTTGAACCCTGTTAATGCATGTGTTGGAATTTACAAAAAGCAATAGTGTTTTATTTTTGGCGTCCTGCCCTGCACTCTGCCTGCTGGCCACCTCCGGGTGGACTCAGAAGCCTGGCGTTCCACACAGAGGGAGCCCCACCCTGATCCTCACCATCACCCTGGGTTTATCACACAGGCATTCTTAACTCCTCATCTCCACTGTCTAAGATACCACCGAGCTCAGGCCCTTATCCTCTCCTGTTTAAATGACAACAACAGGTAACTCAGCTCCAGCCTTATCCTGAGCAATCCATCTTTCAGCCAGCTGCCAGGCTAACTGTTGGAAATAAAAATGTTAGTTCCTGGCTGTGGTGGCTCCTACCTGCAATCCCAGCCCTCTGGGAGGCCAATACAGGAAAATCCCTTGAGCTCAGGAGTTTGAGACCAGCTTGAGCAAGAGTGAGATCCTGTCTCTACTAAAAATAGAAAAATTAGCTGGGTGGGGTGTGTGTCTGTAGTCTCAGCTACTGGGGAGGCTGAGGCAGGAGTTTTGAGGTTGCTGTGAGCTAGGCTGATGCCACAGTACTCTACCTGGGGCAACAGAGTAAGACCCTGTCTCAAAAAACAAAAACAAACAAACAAAAATCCCACCAAAAACAGAAAGCAAAAATGTGCTCCTGTCATATAATAGCTTTAGAGAAAGACTGAAGCCTTTACCCAGCCTGTGAAGCCTCCGCAATCGGCCCTTGCATTTCTCAGCTACTCCACACAAACTGTTTATCATTCTTTTCCATCTTTGGTCATGTTGGCCTAGAATGGACCCCCTGCTAATCCACTCACTCCTAATTGCATGCTTGCTCATGACTCTTGTTTGTAAGACAGGGTCTCGCTCTGTCGCTCAAGCCGGAGTGCTGCGGCGTGATCACAGCTCACTGCAACCTGAACCTTCCGAGCTCTAGCCATCCTCTAGGCCCATGTTCCCCAGTAGGTGGGACTACAAGTGTGTGCCACCACACCCAGCTAAGTTTTCTGTTTTTCATAGAGATGGGCTGGTCTCAAACTCCTGGCCGCAAGTGATCTTCCTGCCTCAGCCCTCAAGAGTTGGGATTGAAGGCGTGAGCCACTACGCTGGTCTTCTAACTCATTCGTAAGATGCGATTTACACTCCCCAACCCAAGGAGACTTCTCGGAGCAAGTCTCCCCAAGCAGGCTGAGCGCCGTGTGTCCCCCTGAGACTGAGCATTTACACCCTTATGTCATTGGATGGTCACTTGTTCCTCCTGATGTCTGTGAGCTTAAAGTATTGTTTTCCTCTTTTATCTCCTTTTCTTTCTTTTTTGTTTCTTTCTTTCTTTGTTTTTTTTGACCACCTCAAGCATCTGGCATAGGACCTGCCACATAGTAGACCCTGAAAACAATTTTACCTGAATAAAAAAATGAGAGCATTCTGTATGTGAGAGTTCAAGGGAATTGTACCATGTATTTCAAATCTGTGCTTGAGATAAGAAAAGGGAGAAACACTAAATTTAAGTTACATACATTTAGTAGAGACACAGAACACAGAGCCGTGTTTCGAACATGTTCCTTAATATAGAGAACAGGTGCATTGTCGACACAGAAAACAGAGCCGCGTTTTGAACATGTTCCTTAATATAGAGAACAGGTGCATTGTCTCCAAAGCATTTCCCCTGTGTGAGGCGGAGTCATTCCCCAGGTTGTCCTGACGTGGCGCTTTTGCTTAGTTTTTGTGAGGCACTGCCTTGACTGTAGGATTTCTGGGTTATGACTACACACCCGAAATGCTGATATGAAAAGATAAGGGAAATTTGATTTCTGATTTAAATATGCTGGGAACATATACCCTAAATGGAATAAGAAAATAAAGAATTACTCATCTAGGAAAGGGTTTTATATGCTCATCAGGGAGCAAGCACATTTTCTTTTGGAGACAGAGTCTCATTATGTTGCCCAGGCTAGAGTGCTGCGGTGTCAGCCTAGCTCATAGCAACCTTAAAATCCTGGGCTCAACCCATCTTCCTGTCTCAGCCTCCAAAGTTGCGGGGACTGCCTACAGGCACCTCCCACAACTTCCAGCTAATTTTTCTATTAGTAGAGATAGAGTCTCACTCTTGCCCAGGCTGGTCTCGAATTCATGAGCTCGAGAGATGCTCCTGCCTCAGCCTGCCAGGGAGCTGGGATTACAGGCGTAAGCCAGTGCGCCAGGACTCAGCAAGCACTCTTTCAAAATGCTTGTGTCCATAGTAACAGTATCCTGACCTCTGGTCTTCACCCTAATGCAAAGAGCTCACTGGCCCAGTCCATGCCACCAAAACCACCTGTGCTGCAATAATACTTTTACTTTTGCCTTTCCCCAAACCTCAACTGGCTCACTTGATGGTGACCTTGTATTTGGTGAGGGGATGAGTCATTGCTTAGGGATTACCTTCTACAATTTTGGAAGATGTCTATTGTTTTTACCCTTCTCCTGGTCTCAGTGCCCAGATTTTTCCCGAGATACCACGTACTCCATATGGTCAACAGAGCTGACTGCACCCTTTGGTTTAGAGATGGTACCTGAAGCAGCCTCAACTAATCAGAATATTGCGTCTGGGCTTGGCACCCGTAGCACAGTGGTTATGGCACCAGCCATATACACTGAGGCTGGTGGGTTTGAACCCAGCTAAACAACAATGACAACTGCAACAACAACAACAAAAATAGCCGGGAGTTGTGGTGGGTGCCTGTGGTCCCAGCTACTTGGGAGGGTGAGGCAAGAGAATTGCTTAGGCCCAAGTTTGAGTTTGCTGTGAGTTGTGATGCCATAGCACTCTACCCAGGGCGACATAGTGAGACTCTGTCTCAAAAAAAAAAAATTGCGTGTCCCTGATGACAGTGATCAGATCAGAAATGGATAATTTAGCCAAGCCCAGCCAATCACAGCAAATTTAGTACTTTCGTTTTAAGAGTTGGAAAAAAGAAGTACTCTTTGCACAGTTTGCTGAGAAGGCAGCTGTCAGCCTGGAGCTGCTGGCTGTATGCTCCATTTGCCATCTGGAGGGGGGGACACGTCTGAAATCTCAGTCCCTGGGAGAAGAGCAGGACTGCGAGGGACACGACAACAGTGAGTCCCAGCCACATTCTCTGAGCCAACGCTCAGCTTGTCTCTGGGGGTGGCCCCATAAACCTCTTTTTGCTTAAGATGGTTTGAGTTTGGTTTTCCGTCATAGGCAGCATTTTGTCTCATGTCACGATCATAGGAAGAATCAATGTTAGCAGATCAAAAGGGACGCTCCTGGGAACACATGCTTCCAACAGTCTGCATTCCTGCGGTGTGCTTTCCTGGACTGGGCTCACGGCAATGGTCTCATTCTGGAGCAGCTCACACCTGTAATCCCAGCACTCTGGGGGGCCAAGGTGGTGGATCGCTTGAACACAGCAGTTTGATACCAGCCTGAGCAAGATCAAGAACCTGTCTCTACTAAAAATAGGAAAAGTAGCCATGCATTATGGTGGGCACCTGTAGTCCCAGCTACTTGGGAGGCTGAGACAGGAGAATTACTGTCTCAAAAAAAAAAAAAAAAAAGGTGAGTTTTGTCCAGTTGTTTCTTTTTTTGTTTTTTGAGATAGAGTTTCATTTTGTCACCTGGGGTAGAGTGATGTGGTGGTGTCACAGCTCACAGCAACTTCAAACTCTTGGGCTCAAGTGACCCTCTTGTCTCAGCCTCCCAGTAGCTGGGACTACAATGCCTGCCACAACGCCCGGCTATTTTTAGAGATGGGGTCTTGCTCTGGCTTAGGCTGGTCTCAAACCCAGGAGCTCAGGCATCCCACCCACCTCGGCCTCCCAGAGTGCTGGTATTACAGGCTGAGCCACCATGTCCAGCACAATGGTTTCTTTGGCTTAGGTGGTTCCAGCAAATTCCAGTTGACCCCTCAGAGGAAGCTCCCGCAGACTCTGCCTTCATCTGCGCCCATCTCCAACCTGTTCCTAAACCTGCCACTTACATCAGAGGACTTCTCTTTGACAATGGATAATTTTTTGCTACAGTTTTAAATATCATATTTCATGATTTTGCTCAGTTGTTTTTTCCGTATCAAATTTCCTGAGTTAGTTTAATATGAAAAATAGCTTAGGTTTGTTTAATCTTTCTGTACTTCAGTTTGACATTCACAAATAAGAGAATCGACTAGCTGATAATAATAAGCTCTGCGGTTATATCTAGACTGTTTTTATGTTTATGATTGCATTTCATTTTCCCAATGGGAACTAAAATAAAATCTTAAGGCTCCCCCAACCCCAGTGACTGACTGACTGACTAGACCTCCTCTTGGCCAAGGGGATCCCTAAACTGAGCTCTGTCCAAGAGAAAGGAGATCAGACCTGCGTCATCCTGCCCTCCCTTCTTAGAGAGTCCTCTGTGATGCTCTAACAGGCCTAAGGCTATGCAAGACCCTCTGCAGGTCCACAATATACGTAACAAACCACTTAAGTCTGTCTGGTTCTCTGCCTCTAATTAGCAGACCCTTTATCTTAAGCATTCCTTTTCACCGACTCCTGGTCTTTTTGATAGAGTCAATCGTCAGCTAAACAATCTTTAAAACTACCTGTATGTAACCTGCAAGCTCCACTTCCAGACATCCCACCTTTTGGGGTCAAACCAATGTATGCCTTCCACGTATTGATTTATGATCTTGCCTGTAATCCCTGTCTCCTAAAATGTATAAAACCAAACTGTGACCCCACCCCCTCGAGTCCGCGTTCTCAGGGCTTCTTGGGTGTGGCTCCAGGTCACGGTCCTCAAATTTGGCTCAGAACAAACCTCTTTAAATTATTTTACAGAATACTGCTTTTCTCTCGACACTGAAGGAGCTAAGAAAATTTTGCCCCAAAATATGACTCCTTGGTATAAAGAATATTTCGAATTAGAGGCCATTCATGATCAGGAAGCATTAAAGGAGGCCTTTCCTCTGTCTATATAAAACCTGAATAACCTGATTGAAAATCAAAAGGGGCTTGGCTCAGTGCCCGTAGCACAGTGGTTACAGTGCCAGCCATGTACACCGTGAGGGTGGTGGGTTTGAATCCCGCCAGGGCCAGCTAAACCACAATGACAACTATAACAAAAAAAACAGCCAGGTGTTGTGGCGGGTGCCTGTAGTCCCAGCTGCTGGGGAGGCTGAGGCAAGAGAATTGCTGAAGCCCAAGAATTTGAGGTTGCTGTGAGCTATGACATCACATCACTCTACTGAGGGAGACATAGTGAGACTCTGTATCAAAAAAAAGAGGTGGGGGGGCTGCTGACCTCCTTATTGCATGCTAATAGACCTGGCCCCACGGTCATTTGAGGCACTGATACCTGCCTCTCAGGTTAATCTACAATTCAATCTGTTTCCACCCATCTACACATCTAACCCCCTAGCAACCACTTGCTGCACCCATACTTTCCACGCTTTCCTCCCTCCCTTCCAAAAGAAATCTATAAAGGTCTCTGTCTATCACTGAGACTTTGGGTAATCATTCTTGTGGTTCTCCCCATGCACATGGTATTTGGAAACAAATCTTTCTCTTATTAATCAACCATAATTGTGAGTTGATCTTTCAGCGAACCAGGTCAAGGGAAAAAGGGCAGGTTTCACCCAGATCCCTACAATGCCAATAACTTTTTTGGGGAAAGAATTTTCTCCAAGATCTTATCAATCCAAAATTCTGTGTTTTTGTATTTAGATATTGGAGCAACAGAAGTTTTAATACTTTCTAAGGAACATGGACATTTACTTAGGAATCCCCCAAATTATGATGATTAGGACAGATACATAGATTAGGATAAAAATCTTGAGACTTGTAAAAACATCACATTAACCATTGTGCAAGACAATTTCCTGGACCTTAGAGCCCAGCACACATAGTGCTTTCAGTCTGAATAAAATCGTTGCAGTGATTTCCTGACTCTAAGATAGAACCAATGTACTGACCTGCCCAGGTGAACTGACCCGCCAAGGAAGGATCAAGTGCATGTCCCACCCAAGAAATAATAAATGCACCAATCCCTGTCCCCTGCCCCTTTAAATCCCCATCCGCCATAGCCCAAGTGTGGGATTCCTTTCTGATTTCACTCCATTTGCATGCAGGTGGAATAAAAGACCATGTCACCCAGTAAGAACCGGGACTCTGTTTTCCTTTTATTTGAAGTCACAGAATAATCGTTCATTTTGGATCCTTAACCTCTCATATGGTGCCATGACTCAGATGGGGAAAAGCCCCCTGGGGGGACCAAAATATACCCCATTGGACCCAACTAAATGTTCCCATGGGATGAAGGGAAATAGGACACCCTCCGGCCCTGCCTAAAATTCATCCATTTAATGGTGAGGTGAGCCTTTGTCTAGAACTCCTTTTCCGAATTTCTTTTCTCTTTCCATCCCTACTCTAATTCCTCTTCTCCTTTCCCTCCATTTCTGCGCTTTTTAAAAGCATTCATATATATTATCTCTGTGCCATTGTTTTAGCTTAGAGCATTCGTATATAGTCTCTTTTGCCTTTTAAAATTTCCTTTCCCTTTTCCCATTTTAGGCTGAAAATTGCAGTAATCTGTGTCTCTTCAGGTCATAGATTAACCTTGGTGGGCCAGGCTTGCCTGGCCAGTGCCCTCCTGGGTCTGTGTCTTTTCTGGTCACTGGCTAACCTCGGTAATCCAGGCTGGCACATCTGGTGTCCTGCTGTGGCCTAGATTCTTTGGGCTGGTTAAGGTCACCCACAGAGGTCAGGCCCTCTTTGACCAAAGTCATGCAGAGACTGGGTATTCTCCCTGATCCGAACCTTGGTAAGCCAGGCTCAATGGTCCAGTGCCCTCCTGTGGGCTGGACCACTTCCGGCGAGCTAGGCTCACCCATCCAGTGCCCTCCTGGGGCTCTGGGTCACTTTTTTCCAGCTGACGGCCACATGCAGAGGCCAGGTCCTCTCTGGCTGCCACCTCAATCGTTTCGTCCCTCCTTTTCCTCTGTGAAAGTTCTCTTTACGTCTTTGCTATAATCTCGTTGATTTTCTACCTCCAGTTTTTGATATGGGCACTGCTCAGTCATGAATTCCCCCTTCTTCACCTCTGAGCTGTCTTTTAACTCACCTCAAGGCTCTACGGCTGTATCCTGATCTTAAACCTAAATGCCTCTCTTTTTCTGTAATACTGCTTGGCCTACGTACAAACTGGACAATGCCTCACATTGGCCTAAACATGGTACCTTCGACATCTCCATTCTCACTAATCTCAATAATTATTGTCAAAAATTAGGCAAGTGGTTGGAGATCCCTTACATCCAGGCATTTCTCATACTCCGAAACATTCCTCCCCTGACTTCGTCTTGGGAACCCTCTCAGATTCTCCTTGCGCAGGTAACACCCACTTTTCCTGACTCATCTGAATCTCCATTGTCTTCTTCCAATCCAGTGGATAACCCATCCCCTTCTGCCTCTCCACAGCATCCAACTTCCTCACTACCTGAAGAATGTCACCCCAGTCCCCCTTTCCTCACCACCTTCTACCTGCCTTCCATAGCACACGGTAGAGAAAAAAAATGGTGAACCCAGGAGAGAAAGGAAACATGACCGACCCAATTTCCCTGCCCCATACTAGGTCTGGTCACACCTTCGGTCCCCTCCCATTTCCATAATACCATAACCCCTATACCTTTTCCTAGAGGTTGCAGGAACGGAAGGCATTGTCGGGGTTCCTGTCCCTTTTTCTCTCTCAGACCTCTCCCACATAGCTCAGAGGCTAATTTGTTCTCTACAGATCCCGCAAAATCCTCTCAAGAATTTAGACATCTAAGCAAATCATATGATCTAACTTGGCATAATTTATATGTCATCCTCACCTCCACTCTAACTTCAGAGGAGAGAGAGCAAGTCTGGACGCAGGCCCAGATTCATGCCAAAGACCTATGTACAGCAGCCCAGACCCTGCTGGAGGGTGCTCGGGCCATCCCCCAGGAAGACTTCAATTGGAATTACCAACCTGACACTACTGGGGTCCGCCTCCATAAACACATGGTCCAGTGTCTCTTACAGGGACTAAAAGAAGCAGCCTATAAGACCGTCAATTTTGATAAGTTAAAGGAAATAACCCAGGGACGGGATGAAAATCCTGCCCAGTTTTTAGCCCATTTTAACAAAGCTCTCCACAGATATACCACCCTATTGCCAGAGAGCAACAAGGGCAGACTTGTTATTAAGATGCATTTTTATCTCTCAGTCTACGCCTGGTAGCCAAACAAACAAACAAACAAAAAAACCCAACTCCAACACCCCACCCAGAGTCCTCAGACATCCCACCAAGATCTTATTGACAGGGCTTTTAATAACCGTGAGGAGGCTTCTAAACGCAGCGGCTCTCAGAACTCCAGTTATTGGCTTCCACCATTAGACAAAACCTGGCAACTTCTCAGAATTCCCCAGGGTGTGCTCCAAAAGACTGCGATCTCCCCCGGGACCATGATTTAAGTAGGGCATTTCCCCTGGGTTTAAGTTTAGGTCACTGGCCAAGACAATGCGGGAATCCAAACCCTCCCCCAAAACCATGTCCAGCCTGCAGAGGCCCTGACTGGAAGTTTGACTGCCCAGGTCCTTCTGAGAATCTGGTTTGCAGACACTCACAGAATGTGGCTGAATTCTGCACAGGTTCTTCTGAGGATCTAGTTCTCAGACACTCACAAAACATGCTTGAATTTCCCCATCTCCTGGGTCTACTTGCTGAAGATTGATGGTTTCCAGAGGATCAGAGCGCCCCCTGGATAATTATAAAATCTGAACTCCTGGCATTTTTGTGGAAGGTAAGCCAATTCCTTTTCTACTAGACATGGGGCAGCCCTTTTCATGCTGCCATCTTATAATGGTCTTCTAGAATGAACAGAGCTGGTGGTGGGTATTGATGGTAATGTAATCCACCTTCATGCTACTTAAGCTTTGTGGTGCACACTTTCTGGATACTCTTTCTCACTTTCATTCCTTATTATTCCTTCATGTAGTGTTCCCTTACTACGTAGAGATATTCTCTCAAAATTACAAGCAACCCTGACAATTCCCACTGGCTCCCACCTCTCACTACCCATCCTGCTCCTTTCCAACCCCTCCCCTACTGGGATCTCTCCATTCTCTCAATCCCACCTCCCATAGATCCCATCATGTGGGACACCTCTCTTCCTTCTATAGCCTCCCATCATACACCATTCTTATTGCCCTCCAATCCCAACATTCATACCCTTCCCTTAAACAATATCCAAGCCCCATGGTGGCCCTCAGGGGACTTAAACCACTCATCCTCAAACTCCTGTCAGCTGCTATTCTCAAACCTACCAACTCACCCTACAATACCCCTATCCTTCCTGTGAAAAAAACTGACGGGTCATATCGCTTAGTGCAAGACTTACAGGCCATCAATGAAATTGTTCAGCCTATTCACCCAGTAGTCCCTAATCCCTATACCCTCCTATCTGCCATTCCTCCCTTTACTTGCCACTACACAGTGTTAAGTCTCAAAGATGCCTTTTTTACCATTCCCATCCATGAACTCTCTTTTGTTTTCACCTGGACAGACCCAGATTCCTCCGTCAGCCAACAGCTCACTTGGAAAAGTTCTCCCACAAGTATTTAGAGATAGCTCTCACTACTTTGGGCAGGCACTTCAGGCAGACCTCTAACAATTAACTTTATCAGATAATGCCACAGTTCTTCAGTATGTAGACAATCTTCTTTTATGCAGCCCCTCTCCCAATGCCTCCTGGCAAGATAGCATTTACTTACTCTCCTTCATTGCTACCAAAGGATATAGGGTGTCACCGTCCAAAGTCCAGCTAACCTCTCCCTCTATCTGATACTTTGGCATTCTCTTACAGGGGCAAGAAAAACTTATTCCCCCTGATTGTGTTCAGGCTATCTCCTCCTTATCCCTTCCCCAAACAAAAGGTGACCTCCTCTCCTTCCTAGGGGTTTAGGATATTTTAGAGCCTGGATTCCCAATTTTTTGGCCTCAGCTAACCTTCTGTACACTGCTGCTGAAGGTTCCCCAACTGACTTCCTAGACCTGTACCAGCTTTGGTCAAGTTCTTTCCATTCCCTACAATCCTCTCTGTCCCAAGCACTCTCCTTCATCTCCCTAATCCCTGCTATCCATTTTATCTCTCAGTGTCAGAACACAAAGGATGAGCAGTAGGGGTTCTAACACAGACCTCACAATGATTACCTCCCAATAGCATTCCTCTAAGAAAAGATAGAATTCACAACCCTAGGCTGGTCTCCTTGCCTCTGAGCAGTAGCAGCCACACCCCTCCTTTTAGAAGCCAGAAACTCACTCATCATGTCCCCATAATATTTCATCCCTTCTAAAACACCAACACTTATCATCTTTAATATCTGCACCTCTTAATTTTTTTTTATCCTCTCCATAGAAAACCCAGACCTTTAGTTTCTCCCTGGTCAGGCATATAACCCCTAAACTCCGTTAGCTGCCCTCCACTCATATGACACAATTCCCAGCACTTTCCATGATTGCTGGCCTTATATCACAGTAACATTACACCCTTTCCCCAACATCTCCCTCTTTCTCTTACCTAACTCCAAACACACCTGGTTTATTTATGGCAGTTCCTCTAAGCCCACTGCTCACTCCATTGCCAAAGTAGGTTTTGCTATTGTGTTTTCTTCCCCCATTATCACCTCTGTTAGTCTGCACCCCCTGCACCTCCTCACGACAGGCAGAACTCTTAGCCCTCATTAAAGCCTTACAACTAGCATGAGATTGCTCCATCAACGTATACACAGATTCCAAGTACACTTGCTACATAATCCATCGCCATGCAGCCATATGGCAAGAAAGGGGATTTGTTACCACCCACAGATTCTCTATCATCAATGCCACACTCATTAAAGACCTCCCCAATGCAGCTACATTCCCAAAGGAAATTGCTATTATTCACCCTAAAGGTCACCAAAGTAAAACAATCCAATTTCCAAAGGCAACCAAAAAGCTGATATAGAAGCCAAATGGGCAGCACAACACCCTAACACCCCCCAACCAGAAGGACAGTACTTGTCTTTCAATAAATTCTTTCCAGTATATACATCTGAAAAACAGAACAATTACCAGCATCTTCCCACACAGAGAGGATGTTTCCTTCAACAGGGAAAATTTATTTTTCCTTCCTCCAAGCACATAATATCCACTCTTCCCTCCACAATAGCCTTCATGTTGGTTTCAAATCTTTTTATACCCTTCTTTCTCTGCTTCTTTCTCACTCACAATTATCTTCCATTTCCAAACAAATAACCCAGTCATACACAATCTGTACTCAAGCATCATCCCAGAGAGCCATAAAAACATTCCCTTTTCCCACACATCAGGCTTGAGGCCAACCCCCCAGAAGAGACTGGCAGATTGAGTTCACCCGCATGCCTCCTGTATGAAAATATAAACTTCTTTCATTTTTGGTTGATACCTTCTCAAGATGGGTTAAAGGCTTACCCATGACACAAGGAAAAAACCGAGAAGTTGTCTTCACTCTCCTTCACCACTTATTCCTAGATTCAGTCTCCCCAGCTCTATTCTAAATGGCCCAGATTTCATTAGCCATATCACCTCCAAAAACTCACAAACCCTAGGAGTCCAGTGGCACTTACATGTGCCTTACAGGCTTCAATCATCAGAAAAAGTAGAACAAATGAACAATATCCTTAAACAACATCTCATCAAATTAGTGCTCCAACACAAACGAGATTGGATTAAGCTCCTCCCCATCACTTTACTCTGCATTCGCTTTATCCCTTGCAAACCCCTCTTTTACAGCCCTTTTGAAATAATGTACGGCAGAACTATTATTCTGGGCCCTGAAACCCCTCCAGACTCTATCATAGGAAACTATTTTCCAATCCTCCAGGAAACCAGAGATGAACTTAGAAAAACAATAAATCAGCTCTTACCCCAACCCACAGCAGAGAAAGTCACAGACCAATTGGCAGTGCAGCAAGTCTTCCTCAAATCTCCCTTGCCTTATAGGATTCTATCTTCTTACTGGACAGGCCCTCATACTGTTCTTTACAGCACCCCCATGGTCATTCTGGTGGATCCTCCAGGCTGGATTCACTGATCCTGATAAACTGTGTCCTACAGAAAAACTTACAACACTGGAGGACTCTCACTGGAAACTGCACCTTAAGGTGTCCTCCCCACCTTAAAACTCACCAGGATCCTTGAGGAGTCCACTTCCTCCGTAAATGTGTAACATTACTCCCTGGTTTTTTCCTTTTCTCCATGATTTTTCTCAGGATGCCTGGCTGAAAATTGGGATGACCTCTTTGAAGCCTTTAAAGATCTGTGTCTATAAGGCACCTTCCAAGACTTTCTCCATGAAGAAATCCAGTTTTTCCTCTTCTTACTTCTTTTCCTTCTGGCTACCCCTCCTGTCAATTCTGGTCTTTCTCCCCTCCCCATCGACCTCGACTGATGATAGGGCCACTAATTATAATCTTTCTCATTCACAGTTACAAATCAGTAATTTTCTGACTCATCTCCCAATTTATTGACCAGGCAACCACCGCCCACCCCAAAGAAAGAAAAACAACTACTCATATCCTTGCTGTATGTGACTATCAACCAGTTCAAACTGAAGACAAGAGTGTTCTTGTTTGTAAACATCACTTCTTCCCTCCATTTACCTTATAGGCAGTCCATAATGTCCCTCATCTGCAGGAAGCAGCCAAAGAGACACCATGCCCATCACCCTATCTCCTTATAGATTAGAAAGACTGGGATAATAGAATAGATGTACTGACCCACTCAGGTAGAACTGACCTGCCCAGGAAGGATCAAGTGCATGTCCCACCCAGGAAATAATGAATGTGCTAATCCCTGCCCCCTAATCCTTTAAATCCCCATTGGCCATAGGCCAAGGGTGGAATTCCTTTCTGATTTTACCCCATCTGCACTCAGGTGGAATAAAAGACCATATTGCCCACTCAGAACCGGAACTCCATTTTCCTTTTGTTTCATTACTTGGAATAATCTTTCATTTTGGGTCCTTAACCTCTCAGTTGATGGTATGTGTCTCTTTTCTTTTATACTTTAGATCCCAAATACTTTAATCAACGGAGAGAGTGGGAGGAAGGATAAAGCATATTTAATTATCTGAAAACAAACCCACAGAAAAACACCTTGTATTACTTTTCAAAACTGGAGGGGGGGGCGGAGGCAAGATGGCCGACTGGAGCCAGCTTTCCACAGAGGCTCCCGTCCAGAAGGAGAGTTAAAGGATAGAAGTTTAGCAAGTATGCTGATGGTTTGGAGCTGAGCCAAGAAAGAAGGTTGAAGAATGAACATCAACCCTGCTGAGGGGAGCTGCGACCCCAAGGAAACAAACAATAGGTACAAAATCTATCACCAAATGGACAGGAGTCCCCTCCCCCATGAGAATGGCTCGCAGCATACTGTATAAGTGAGCAGAGTTCATATCTCCTCCTATTTTATCCCACCAGAGAGACCCTCTAAAAACAGGAACTCCTTCCTCAGAGAGGACCTACTAGTGTGCCATGACACTCTCCTGCCAGGCATGAAACTGTATATATTCCCTACCTGCAATTCTGAACTCCCAGAACTCCCCTCCATTCTCACCCCATGGTCTGGAATCCTGTCCCCCATGGAGTTCAGATTATTGGGCATTTTCTTGAGAGATGTGGACAAGGCATGGGCTGTTGCAGGTCTGTGCTGATTCTGTGGCATGGGTATAAAGAGAAGACAGTGGACCAATAGGGAGAGGGAGAAGCGGTGCCCTGCAGCATGCAGCAGCTGCAGCAGCAGCAGGAACAATAAGGCTCACACCCCTGCAGGCCCTGTTAGTAAAGGGTATGCTTGAGGTGGTATCTGCCTGGGTTGGGTGCTGTGGGGATGGAGACTAGAATACGTGCATTCAGAGACAGCATACTCCCAGGGCAGGGCTGAGACAGAAGTGCTGCTTTAGTGAGCCTAAGAAGAACTCAGACCCCAGGGGAACATAGCTGAGACAAAAGCAGACGGGCAACAACCAGCCCAGGGAGAAATAGACACCGAGAGCTGTGTGCGAGTACCAGCCCAGGGAGAGGCTGGAACTGAGAGCTGAATGTGAGTTTTAACTGCACCCGCCCCAAAACAGAGTGAAGCTGAGACAGAGATGCCAGATCCATGAGAATTGGTGCAATGGCAGTGGCACAGGGCGGGGCTGAGCCGCAGTTTCTGTGAACTCAAACAGAGCCTGGCCCGCAGGGGAATATAGCTGGGACAGAAATGCTAATTCCACCAGAATATAAGTGGCAGCAACAGCAATCTGGGGTGGGGCTGGAACTAAGTAAACTGCCCCAGCTTCCATTAAGCACCCAAGGTTGTCAGGTTTCAGTTTCCCCTATCTGCTGGTGGCAGAGTACAGCGGTCTGACTGAGGAGACATAGATCTCCCTGTGACTCAGGCAGATACAAACCTCTGGGCATCTGCTCTTTGGAGGGAACTGGGTCACGGCTCTGTGGGGTTACCAGAGACTGGGTGTGACAAAAGTGTAAGGTGGGGAAGGAAGCATCATCCTTCCTGGATTAATTCATTTGCTGGGTAGGTCCTTCTGACTCCACAGAGCACCAGAGCAAGTCATACTCGAGCTGCCAGCAGACCCCTGCTATCTAGTTGCTGGAGACCTTTTGAACTCTCCCACTTGAAACTGGGTGCTGACTGGGACAACTGACTTGGAACTCTTGACCTGGGCCAATCACCTGAGGACTATCCTGGGTATGTGGTTGTGGGAAGGTTTGATTTTCCTTTTCTAGTTGTTGCCCATGGCGGGGGCTGGGCAGGGTGACTTAGTTGCTGGTATTTCTCCACAGCTGAGACTTTAACTGTGGAGAAAGTTGTGAATCAGAGTTACTGATTCACTAGGATTGGACAGAGACAAGCTGAAAACAACAGAGCCACTTAGCCCCACCACACCAAGTAGGTCCCCAGTTTCTCAGGCCATAGTACTGTATGGGTCCTTTGAAAAGCTCTAGGGGAAAAGGTACAGACACCAGTCTCAGTTCTTGGGCAAAGGGCTGGTTAATCCCTACTCCAGGAGCTCCCAACCCAACTTCACCTTATCTGCTCATCTAGCCAAATGGCTAAAATGATCATGGGGCAGAATCAGCACAAAAACTCTGGCAACATGAATAATCAGAGTAGATTGACTCCCCTAAGGAATGACATGGCAGACACACCAGAAGATCCCATTCATAAACAAATGGCTGAGGTGTCAGAAATCTAATTCAGAATTAGATTTGGATTTTTAATATTATTTGGATTGCAAATACGATTAATGGAATGGAGGTAAAGTTGGAATTAGAAATTGAAGGAGCATTTCAAAAGTTGTCTCAAGAATTCAATGAATTTAAAGACAAAATCACCAAAGATTTTGACACATTGAGACAAGAACTTGTAGCCCTCAAAGGTCTGAGAAATATAGTAGAATCCCTCAGTAAGAGAATGGAGTAAGCAGAAGAAAGATTTCTGACATTGAAGACAAAGCTTTTGAATGCTCCCAAATGCTCAAAGAGGAAGAGAAGTGGAGAGCAAAAATGGATCATTCTCTCAGAGAGCTCTGGGATAATTAAGAGAAAACTAATATTCACCTTATAGGAATTCCTGAAGGCAATGAGGTGGCTTCAAAAGGCTCTCATGCTCTGCTCCATGAGATAATCAAAGAGAAATTCCCAGACATGCCAAGAGATTCTGAAATTCAGATAGCAGTTTCAGAACCCCAGCATGACTCAACCTGAATAAGGCATCTCCCAGACTATAATTAACTTCACCAAAGTTAATATGAAGGAGAAAATTCTGTAAGCAATCACACACAAGAAAACCATAACCTACATGGGGAAGAATATTAGAATGACTGTAGATCTCTCTGCTGAAACCTTTCAAGCTAGAAGAGGGTGGTCATCGACTTAATCTCCTAAAACAAAATAATTTTCAATCCAGGATCCTGTATCCAGCTAAACTGAGATTCAGTTATGATGGAGAAATTAAATACTTTAATGACATTCACATGTTGAAGAAATTTGCCATAACTAAACCAGCTCTCCAGGATATTCTTTTTAGACCTATCCTCCATAATGGCCAGCACAATCCTCTACCACTTTTAAAGTAAACTCACTCAGAAATTTTTGATCAAATTCCAACTTCCACAGTGGCGAAAGGATTAAAAATGTCCACTGGACTGTTGAAAAATTTGATACCCAAATTTAATTAATATTCTCAATTAATGTGTATGGTTTAAATCATACTCTAAAGAGGCACAAGTTGGCTGACTGGATACAAAAACTCAGGCCATATACCAAGTGTGGCAGGTTTGAACATGGCTCCAGCCAAAATATAACAAAAAATAGTTGGGCATTGTGGTGGGCGCCTGTAGTCCCAGCTACTTGGGAGGCTGAGTCAAGAGAATCACCTAAGCCCAGGAGCTGGAGGTTGCTGTGAGCTGTGACACCATGGCACTTTACCCAGGGTAATAAAGTGATACTCTGTCCAAAAAAAAAAAAAAAGTATGGAAAGATAAGGACAGTCACTTCATATTTGTTAAGAGTAACAGTCAACATCATGAGATTTTAATTATTAACATTTATGCACCCAACCAGAATGCACCTCAATTTATCAGAGAAACTCTAACAGACATGAGCAACTTGATTTCCTCCAGCACCATAACAGTTGGAGATTTTAACACTCCTTTGGCAGTGTTGGATAGATCCTTCAATAACAAGCTAAGCAAAGAAATTTTAGACTTAAACTTAACCATTCAACAATTAGATTTAACCGACATCTACAGAACAATTCAACCTAACAAAACTGAATACACATTCTTCTCATCAGCCAATGGAACATACTCCAAAATCGATCACATCTTAGGTCACAAGTCTAACCTCAGCAAATTTAAAAGAATAGAAATTATTCCTTGCATCTTCTCGGACCATCATGGAATAAAAGTTGAACTCAGTAACAACAGGAAGCTGCATACTCAGGAATCTGCATCTTCATATTCAAAAACATGGAAACTAAATAACCTTATGTTGAATGATAGCTGGGTCATAGACGAGATTAAGAAGGAAATTACCAAATTTTTGGAACAAAATGATAATGAAGACACTAATTATCAGAATCTCTGGGATACTGCAAAGGCAGTCCTAAGAGGGAAATTTATAGCACTGCAAGCCTTCCTCAAGAGAATGGAAAGAGAGGACATTAACAACTTAATGGGACATCTCAAGCAAATGGAAAAGGAAGAACATTCTAATCCCAAACTCAGCAGAAGAAAAGAAATAACCAAAATTAGAGCAGAATTAAATGAAATTGAAAACAAAAGAATTATACAACAGATCAATAAATCAAAAAGTTGGTTTTTTGAAAAGGTCAATAAAATAGATAAACCTTTGCCTAACCTAACCAGGAAAAAAA